>JANTNT010085542.1:9129-14129 GCA_024752375.1 Entacmaea quadricolor | reverse complement strand
ATGGATTACTGATTACTGATTTTGACTAGGTATCACTCAAAATAACTTTCACAAACTTCTCTTTAGTGATTTAGGTTATTAAAAAAGCCTGAACAAGAGGCCGGCCATGAAATCTCTATAAATGCGCTATGCTTGGGTAGAAAATAATTTACTGCTCAGCCGGAGCATTGAGCAATTGAACTTTTTTCCTCCTCCAAGAGGAGGACGTACCTTAATAGATGATATTCCTGCTGAATGTAGAAGCCTCTTATCAACACCTGTTATAATAAGAAAAATAAATAATAACATATATTTGATTAGTATTTTATCTTTATACGCGACATTAATATGTTCAAGCTAAAAGGCGAGTTCTGATTGGTTCGAGAATTATTGAAGTCTGGATCTTTGAATTCGATTGGCTCAGAACCAAGAACGTCTGGGTTAAAGCGCATTACTATGGACCTCTCTCCTGCTCTACAACTCCCATCGTGTTTATCATCAATTCGCCGAAACTGAAAAGAGTAGAGGACCAGATAAGAGCTTTGAAAATTAATCTAATTATGGAATGAACTCGGTCTTCAAAAAGTATGCTCTCTAATTAGTAAGCTTATCAAGTTTGGAGATGTTGAGATGAATACAAACCGCCGCCCGGATAGCTCAGTTGGTAAAGCGCCGGTCTGTAGTGCGGGAGTTCGGGATTCGAATCCCAGCCGAACCATCACTCAGGGTCTTAAAATAACTGCCTTTGTGATATCAGCAAATGGTTAGACCTTCAAGGCTTCTTGGATAAGGACTTTAAACCTGTCTCCCATCCCTTCCTTAACCTGTATCATGGGAGTCATTAAAGAACCTGTTGAATTGTTCGTAGAAGAGTAGGGGATTGTCTCCTGGTTCAACAGCCTATTCCAAACGGAGGCATAACATACTAATCACTAATTATCTTCTTATGATTGTAAGCTGCGCAGCTGCCAATGGCGCCATACTATGCAGCCCGTAAAGTCCTCCACTAATGACTGTAAATTAGTTCTGAAAAGCCCCTTGGGAAGAACTGATAATTACATTTACCTCTGTTTTGTATAGCCGCATAAATTAAGCACAAGGCAAAAAGTGCCTCGCCGTCATTGTGAGTACAGTCTAAAGTTGAGCGAAGGGCATCGAAAAACAACCTACGAACAATTGAGAAAAAAGAAAAAAAAAGTTTATATTTTTGTGTAAACGATCTGAGGTTGTTGTTGTTGTTGTTGTTGTTGTTGTTGGTACCCTATTTTGTTGTTGTTATTGTTGCTGCTGTTGTTGTTGTTGCTGTCTTCGTCGTTACTATCGTCGTTGTTGCTGTTGTCATCGTTGTTTCATTTGATGTTGTCGTAACTGTCGTTGTAATCGTTGTCCTTGTTGTTGTAATTGTTATTGTTAATGTTGTTTCATTGCCCGTGGCTGTTGGTATTGTTGTTGTTGTTGTCGTCGTCGTTCTTTTCGTTGTTACTATTGTTGTTGCTATTCTTCGTTGTTGTTGCTGTTGTCGTCGTTGCTGTTGTTGTTTCTGTTGTCGTCGTCGTTGCTGCTGTTGTTGTTGTTGTGGTTGCTTTAATTGTTGTTCTTGCAGAAAGAATGAATATTAAAGAGAAAAACAACTTTTAAGCCCTTGGCGGGAATCCAATCCCACATCTTCGGTTTACTAGTCCGACGTGTTAACCACTACACTACAAGGACTAACCACGCTGGTAACGCAGCCAATTAATGTAGTGTGAGGAAACTGCAGGGATCCCAGGGCGTTATTTTCTCTATGGATAAGTTGAACAACGTAAATTTTGGGTACGCATAGAATTATAATAGAAAAGATAGATAAGTAAATGCGTTCGGTGTGTGTGTGTGTGTTCGTGTGCGTGTGTGTGCGTGTGTGCGTGTGTGTGCGTGTGCGTGTGTGTGTGCGTGTGTGTGCGCGCATATATATATATAGAAAGAATGAATAAAGAGAAAAATAACTTTAAGCCCTTGGCGGGAATCGCATTAACAACTTCTAACCAGTTTACCTGTCAGGTTTAAAGTCCTTGGCACGGCGAACAAAACTCTAGAAAAAATTCAAGAATTTTAGTGCATCAGTTACGTTTTTAAATTGTAAATTAATATTTGGGAAATAAATGTTTTAAAATACCTTAACAGGTGTTCTCGAAGACTTATTTAAAATCAATTCATTATTATGACCTGTAAAACGAAAACAAGTTAATTTTAACTGTAACACTGTAGGAAAAAATAAAAGGAAAAAAAAAAGGGAAGAAACAGCATCACCTCACACAGAATTTTAGGGGCTGCAAAATAATAATCAGGAGGGGAGGTTCTAAAATGAGTCCACTACGGCTTAAAGTTAACTTGAATCCTCCGGTACAAGGCTAAAGTAGCTACAACCCCCCCCCCCAGGTTAAAGCTGAAAATTAGCGTATAATCCCCCACCCCTTTATTTCTCGAGCGAAGCAAGACTTGTTTTATTCTCGATAGGTGATTTTCTTTTATCAAACGCGAGCGTAGCGGCGGAAAAAATTTCAGTATATAAGCATACACATTTGTAAAAACTTGAACCCCGAAAGGAAAATTAGATGTCACCCTCCCTTCCTTCCATTAAATAATTTAGACAATGCCCCCCTTTTTTGGTGCATTATTTTACACTGCCCCTCCTGATAATTATTGCACAATTTGCTCGTCTTTAAATAGGCTTTTAGTATTCCACCATTTTTTTCTTAATTGTAACATACTTAGAAAGCAGAGTTTGAGCCAGGCTGTCGCATTGCGCCATTCCCGCTTTCAAAACATATTTGTCCCCTTAAAAATTATGATAAGGATAAGGATAACACAGCCAGAAATTTCGGAATTTCTATTTTATCGAAAAATGTTTTGTGACTTTTGTCAAATAGCGAAGAAAAACAATAAATCCTTTTGATAAAAAAGGTGTATTATTATTAGCATTTAAACAGTACAGATCTTTAAATCTGTTCTTCATTCTTTTTATTTTCCTAATACAGTGCTTGGCCCCTTAAATTTAATATGTCCCTTTGTATAATTGTCTAAGGACCAATCTGTCCCTTATGGCTTAATTTCTTGCTCAATCCTTGTAGAAAGCATGACACCCAATAAAGATTATACAAATTTCAACAATTTTTTTTTCATGTCATGTTGCAATAAAATCTTCCAGCTTGTCAGACACAGCAATATTAAGGAGCCGTTAATTCTTCCTAACCTTTTAAGGGTCTCTCGTCGGAAGCTAGTCGATGGGTGTCTGTCCTTACACCGGTGGGTGTCACAGTGCCCAGTGAATCCTCTTCATTGTTCGTTACACCCAAAGGTGTATCAGTAACAGGTACAGTAACACCATTTAACTTAGCTGAAATGGAAAAAAAATCTCTTGGTTCAAATACAATACTCCATTTTACAGTTCGAAACGCAAACTCGAAACGTAAAAGGTCTTTGCATCATAATATTAACTGGAAAAGTTTGGTTGGTACATTCAAATAACTGCTAATTTTTGACTCATACTTGCAGCTGTCAAAAAAATTCGAACACGTTTTCGTGCGAACTTAAAATGAAATTTTCGTCTTAATTATTTTAAACACTTTTTTTCCTCAAACTACAGATACAGTTAATAAGATTCTTGAAAATCTTATGAATAAAAGGGGGTCACCGACCTGTTTTGCGAGCTTTCTCACGCAACGTTTCGGATCCTGACGTTTACGACAAGTCAAAAAAGCCAGTCGTTCTTCGCGTACATAAAAAGGACGCGCGCTCGGGCGTACAAAGAAAGTCGCGAAAGTCCTCACATCACGAACTGAATTTCTTTATTTTGAGTGTTGACAAAAATTTGATAATATCTACCAAAATCAACTGAGATTTCGTACATTGAATATAGACAACAACCGAACGAGGAAAATAACTCTTCTTCTAACTTACTTGCTACAGTGGATCTAGGATCGTCTAGTTTTTCCTCCAAAAAACCCCCTTCCATTTTTCGTTTATCTGGAAAACAAGCAGAGAATTATTTTTAATTTGTTTTGAATTTCAGTTGTAAATGGACCCAGCCAAAATCAAGAGACTCTGTATGGGGATATTTTTACGTTCAACGCCCCATTTCTCAGCCGTTTTGCTCTCAAATGATCCCAAATTTCCTGTCAGTCTATGTTTTGACTAGTGCTCTATGGAAAAATTAGTTTTAGTAAGAAAAAATTAAATCATTTTTTGTGACGTCAACACTTAAAAGCCCTATATGAGGCGTTGCAAAAAATGAAGTCCGTTCCACGGTTTCCCATGCTCGAGGTCACTACTTGCAATACTTTGCCAAAGGTATCCCAAATCTTTTTTATTTTGTTTTTTGAAACAAGCCACAAAAGCAAGGTGTTGTCACCAGGTGAATATATTAAAATCAATATTGATAATCCATTCTACCTTTGACATAAAATTTTGAATTGGCAACATGGACAGACTTGGGCCTGTCACGTGATAACGAGACCATTGACGACTTGCCGAGGAACATATAGCCCTCTGTGTTGACACCGTATGCTACAAGAGACTCCTCTAGGCTCTGATCTGGGCACTGAAACGTTCTAATGCTAGCAGAAGAGCTTGTTTTCGAACCAGCCTAAGTAAATAAAGTCGAGCTCGATGTTAGTTCATTGCAATGAAGTTTGCATCAAACTTGCTATGAGGAGTCATTTTGGAGATAGCAGTCGTCATGTAACGTGACGTCATTTTCAACGTCATGTATAGATTTACGTCATCTTGATGTTATGTAAAATGTGATGTCATTCCAACGTCATGTATAGATTTACGTCATCTTGATGTTATGTAAAAAGTGATGTCATTCCAACGTCATGTATAGATTTACGTCATCTTGATGTTATGTAAAAAGTGATGTCATTCCAACGTCATGTATAGATTTACGTCATCTTGATGTTATGTAAAAAGTGATGTCATTCCAACGTCATGTATAGATTTACGTCATCTTGATGTTATGTAAAAAGTGATGTCATTCCAACGTC
>JANTNT010085431.1:0-11412 GCA_024752375.1 Entacmaea quadricolor | reverse complement strand
GTCCGGCCGGGATTCGAACCCCGACCTCCCGCACAACAGACCGGCGCTTTTCCAACTGAGCTATCCGGGCGGCGGTATTTGAATATTAGAATATTAGAATATAAGAATATTAGAATATAAGAATATTAGAATATAAGAATATTAGAATATAAGAATATTAGAATATTAGAATATTAGAATATTAGAATATTAGAATATAAGAATATTAGAATATTAGAATATAAGAATATTAGAATATAAGAATATTAGAATATAAGAATATTAGAATATTAGAATATAAGAATATTAGAATATAAGAATATTAGAATATAAGAAGCGTTAGTTTCTAAACAGTTACTTTCTAACAGGAATTGCTTATAACAGCTTTAATCCTGTGCAAATAAGTAAAGATCTCGAACATAAAATGTTAATAAAACATTGGAATAAAAGATTTGAAATATTTATAAATATATCGTCGTTTTATTTTTTATGGGATGTTTTTAAGACTTCCAGGAGCGGATTTAGGAGATGTTGGAGGTGTACCCCCTAAACGAGGAAATGTGCCTTCAGGACCTCTTATATACCCCTTACATTATTTTCACCCTGGAAATTCAAGTCCAGCAATAGAGTATACTTTCTTGACTTCTGTCAATTTTACAGTTGCACCCTCTCCTTGAAAAAATCCTGGATCCACCCCTAGCTTTAAATATTCAATTTTATTGCAAAGATCCTGTACAATGTATTGTAAATCCATGAAATCCATGCAGTTTACTTCTATTCCAAATATAATTACAACCACGTACAAAAAGGCTGCACAAGGCTGCATGTGTTCAAATACATACCTTGATAATGTTATCATAGAAGGACAGGACAGAATGAACCTGGCATATTAGCATTGAGTTTGGTAGATACTTATCGATGAGGTCTTCTATTTTGCCTTCGCATTCATCGTTTGAGCCACCTGACATCAAAACATCAGGTATTGACCATAATGAGGGATCAACGAAATACTTGACCGCTTTTCCCTCTGGATCGAGAGTGTCTTTATCCGATAAAAGATAGCGGAAGATGAATCGACGTAGTGTTGTTACGACAATACCCAACTCAATTTGATTCGTAGATCCAAAGCCCTGCATGATCAGACGTTGATAAGAAAATGAGGTTAAATTGAGTTATATTCGTGGTACTAACTCTCGACATTAAAGCACGTAGATTCTACGACAGAACCAATATTTGTGCTTTAACATGAAACCTTTAACTCAAAAAGAAGCCAAGGGGTGAAAGACGATCGATGACGTTTCTATCTCTTCTCATCGACAAAATTTTCAGAAATTATCTGCTACGAAGATTTTTTAATTTCATTCAATTCATGTTTATTCACACATATAACAGCAGAACATATAAATAGTTACACAATTATATGACAGTTATAGCAATGAGTAATGTTATATGTATATATTTTTGAAATTACAGTATGTGTCAATTTATTTTTGGAAGTGCTACTAACTGAAGGCATTGAAAACAGATGGAGTTGTCGTATTGTTTGAACTTAAATTTGAAATTAATAGCTTCTTGTATTTAAATATCGACGAAATGGTAGAACGCTTCAAAGGAAAATTGTTATTTTCCCAGTTTATAAAACACAAAATGGCGATCACTGTTTATATATATATTTTTTATTTATTTATTTATTTTTTTTTTGCAAGTTATTTCAACAGAAATTGTACAGGAACAATGACCACGCGAAATTTGAATTTTAGAATGTCACTATTACCTTGTTCATTACTTGAAGAACTTTCTCAGGCATTGGCATTCGGTATTTGTCGTGAAGAGCTTTGGTGGTGAGATCGGCCTGTAGTTCCTCCAACTTTTGGTATGTACTCACTACGTGACAGAGCTTGAAGTCCTTCAGGGAAACCTTGAGACGTTCACCTTGGAGTAGATTAGAACTTGGAAGTTTTCTAAAAGAATGTATATATATAAAAAAAGTGAATTGAATGAGCAGGACGTTTTTTTTAAAAAAAGTAAAAATTTCTGGAGCTATTTTTCTTTGCACGGTATTCTCTAAAGCGGATTCTCCAGAGCTTTTAGGTCTCCATTTGTGAATTTGCATTAGGTGGATGTCAATCACTTGAACTTTTCTCAGTTGTGCAGTTTTATTTGATCTGAAAGTTATCAGTTAACGTCCATCTAAAACAAGATACAAATGCAGACCTCGAAATATATAAAAGAAAACTAGTGTTTAATCTAGTTTGAGCTGCGTCAGTGTATAATACATAGAAACGATGGATGGGTTGTAGGTAATTTTTTCACGGTGTTTTAAATTACCTACAACCCATCCATCGTTTAGATTTTTAATTAGTAAGTTTAACGTTGACAGCAATTTTTCTACCGTAAAACACATTCACAGCGTATTTAGTTGCCTTTTTGTATTTCCTGGTGTTGCCTCTGCGACAGGTTTCTTAATCTCATTATCGGTAGTATTTAAAAAAACGATTTGTTTGTTTTCCATGGCTTTTGTCTTTACAAAAATCGCTTAACGTTTTTGATGGGACGGATATCACCTCGGACTGGGGATATCGCAGGATAACCGTCCGCTGAAAATGTACCACGTGACCACTTTTGACCAATGACAGCGTACGATAATATATAGTTGGGATATAATTCATGATATACAGTATATTTCGTATATTGCATAGCATGGCAGTTCCAAGGAAACCTAAAAGCCGCAGAAACATTTAGGCAATTTTTGGCAACAGTTTGAAAAATATTCCTAACTTTTAACTTAAGTACGTGTTAGAAAATTAGGGAGAAGAAAATACAGTACTAGTTTTTAGAAACTAAGGAATTTTTTATTTTATTTCTTTTTTTATGCATCCTACCTTTGAACATAATCTAACAAAGCCATTTCCACCAATTGTTGGTCAAAATAAGACGTCTTACTCAACCAACATATGATGATTTCCAAATCAACAAGAAGATCCTGTACATTCTGAAATCGCTCTTCTCTCAATAGACTCAAACGCTTCTGTTGGTCATCATTGATAGGGCTTTGTGGCAGCCGGTCGCTGATATCATTTAGAACATTTTTACAAGTATGGAACATTTCATTCCTGAAGGGAAATTCTCTGAGCCCACCAGCTGTACTTAGATACACCTACCGAAGGAAAAGAATATATTGGATTTGAAGTCCATTTTTTCTTAACCCATTAAAATCCTATTAATCTGACTATTTGATTTTTTATGTGAACCTGCACCTGTATAAAATCTGTAACAATCAATTAAGAGTCACTGTAACAAACATTCATTTATTTATTAGGAATGCAACCAAAAGCAATTTTTGTTAAATGTGCAAATAGAGATGCGGAAATTGATTTAAAGCAGTCACCCTTTAAATAGGGACCTTAAGCACCAGGACGGGAGCACGAGGACGGGGACGTCAGATCCAAGAGGGGACTAGTTCGAGAACGCCGTCGGTGTTCACGCAATGTAACCCCTAAGCAAAGCAACGACGGCGCCGGCAATTTCACTCCTTCGTTATTGATGCTTTAAATTTTCCGACTACACGTTTATTGAAATTATGGCCTCCTTCAAAGATACTAGAACTGCTATAATTCTTGCTTATGATGATGGGGATATTGCTGAGTTTCAATCAGCTGACTGAATCTCATGAATCTCATTTTAATCCTCAAATGGTGGTCAAACTCTGACCACCATATGCACTCAACCAAGTGTATTTTTCTTTTTAAAAAGTGATAAAAATTCCGCACGACACCGGAAATGATGTCACGTGAAACCCAGCAATAGATGACGAGGAATTTTTAGCTCTGTATAATCTTTATAAATTAGCTTTGTATAATCTTTTCAAAAAATCTGGACTTTCCCTATGAAAACTACGACAAGTTTGATATAAAGAATCTTGATCCTGCTGAGTGTATGGCAGAAAACCAGCCGTATGGCAGCAGTATACCAGGGTAGTTCGGGGCCGGCTATTCGGCTTAGACTTTGTTTACTTGATTATTCATTGCTTTGGCCACCTTTTAACTCATACGTGTAAATTCCAGTGTGATGCGTGAACCTGTCGATGCTTCATTGCTTTCTGAATTATTTTCTGAGCGATGTAAATTAAGTAACATCAATCACGCGTTTGCCCTATTGGCTTTGACGCTTATTTTACATCGCTCGGAAAATAATTCGGAAAGCAATGAAGCATCGGCAGGTTCACGCATCACACTGGAAATTACACGTATGAGTTAAAAGGTGACCAAAGCAATGAATAACCAAGTAAAAAAGGTGTAAGCCGAACAGCCGGCTCCGAACTACCCTCAATTTAGGTCAAAATTTGAAGGCGTTAAAATAATTCAATGAAACTTTGGCATTATCCTGCTGACATATTTTGGTCAATGTTGCAAAAAAATAAAAAAAAATCCATCAGGCAGTTTTTGAGCTACGAGGATGCTAACTGTCATAACCAAATAACTGCAAAATTCGGCTCATAGTGGCCTAAATTGTCCCTGATCTTTTGGAATATCAAATGCCTCGATTTCTTTGAAATTTTTAGTCATTACTCTAAAGGGATTTAGGAACAGATCTGGATAAAAAAAGGAACTCCAAATGAGCAAATACACTATTTTTGGACAAGGTTACCAAACTATTTTTCCGCGTGGGCAGGCTTACATTTTCCTAAAACTGGAGAAAGAATTGTATCTGAAAATTCTATAGAAATGAGCACTAAAAGGCTAAAAGAAAAGGAAAATTTACTGAAAGATTTAGTCATAAGTGGATTTTAGGGGGTTCGCAGGGGATGCGTTGAACTCGCCTTCATTACCGGGTTTAAGAGTAATCAAAATATGAAACCAACCTTTCCGACCAAAAACCGTTCACTTAATTCATTTTCTATCTTGCCAAAGTCATAGTGGATTTCGTGTCCTTTTCCGTATTCTGTATCATGATAAGAATGAACTAGGATATTATCATCCCATTTGAAGCATATCAGATCACTTTTCTTGATATCTTGAACGTGAATAATTGGCATGCTGCTTGAAGAATCGGATTTCTTAAGAAAGTCTAATGAAGGGCACGATCCTTCCAATGCCAGTTTCAATACTTTTCCTGTAAAGTGAAGAAGGGGGTTTATATTAATCATAATATTTTGAATACAGAATTTGCTGTCGATATTATAAGACGTACCTTGAAATTCATTCTGAATCTCTTCAAGCTCAAAAATTGCATTTTGAAGATATTTTCCGTCAGATCCTGGATGAACCAGAAAATGTGATACCGGAGACTTTTCAGTTAGACGAGGGACGCCATCGAGATCCTTTTCAACAAGAGACCTTACAATTTCCCAAGATGAAAGAAATTCCTTCATGGCTTTATCCAGACTCTCTTTATGTGAATCTTCTTTGATTGCATCTTCCACGGGCTTCATTGAATTCTTACGACTCAATCGCCTTCCAAGGTGAACTTCGAGCATATTGGAAAACTTGATAAGATAATGAAGTTCTCCAATCAATGGAAGAATCTTTATGTATTGCAGAAATAGACCTAAGAGGGGATGTTTCTTCTTTTTGGAATCAGGTGCCTTATAATACTTCACCCTAAGATCATCCAAAGACTTCTGTTTTGTGAAGCGAAAAAGGCGGGGAAGCCAAGAATTCCGCATTTGAACATCGAAGTCCCGAGTGGAGTCTTTTTCATCAATTTGGGCCTCTAATGAAGATAGGTCAATTAGTGGTTCCTTCCTTTGATCGTATTGTCGATTCTGGAAAAATTGGTCAACTTTGTCGGAAAAGCTTTTCTGCCATTCTTCTCTTTGTTCAATGGTTAGATGTGGACTACCAATCCGTTTTGTAATTATGTCTGAGGTTTCTTCGATAAGTTGATGTACCGTGGAGATAACTTTCTCTTCGTTGCAACCCCACAAACGTTCTAAGACTTTTAGATCATTATCCATTTCTTCGAGGCATTTATCCACAGAATTGTACTGGTCCTCTTGAAGGGACATAAATAGGGAGAGCTTCTTCAAGGGGATTGTCCCGACAGACGCTCCAGCATAAAGGGTTGTAACAACCAGCATATGAAGTAGTCGGAAGCTTGATGCAGTCATGTGTTTTACGCTGAATTCATCTCCTGCAGTGCTTGCGATACACAGAAAAACTGTGCTCGTTTCTTTTCTTTCCAATGAGGTTTTAATATCTGTAGATAATGGTGTACATAGCTTGAAACACTGCGGACATGTAGTTTGATCATTTTCCCTTAGAAATGCTGTTCGGCACGGGCAAACCAAAACATGACATCTTTGTTTCGGTTTCTGATTTACGCTGTCTGAATCTGCTAGCACATATCCTCTTAAAGGCTTGTATGGATTAAGGAGATATGAGAAAAAGGGTCGGTCAACGGTCGCTAGTGAACTACACTCCGCTGTTAGGATAGCGAGCAAATGGAGAACAATTGTTGCCTTTCTAACAGAACTTAAAGAACTTTCTGGTGTTACTCTTAACTCCGTTCCTTTGAAATCCTTTCTTCCTGTCAAACAAAGGACTAGATCTTTATAAACTGGAGATACATTTTCTGGTAACAATTCAGTTATGGAATCCATTGCCTTGTCCATTGTGTCAGTTGCACTATTAAACGATAGTGTCAAGTACAGTCCCTCTATCAGTGCACCAGCAAATGCTTTTCTTCTTTTTGCATTAAGAGCAAGTCCATCGCATATGCCTTTCATAGCACTTACATCGCCAAGTTGTATTAACTTAAAAAGCGCAATGTTAAATTCCTGTTTTGTCTTTATATCTTGTAAGTCAGTAACAGGAAATTTGCTCTCGTCTGTCCACGTTAACGATTTTAATGCAGGTAGCATTTTTGCTTCTTCGCAAAGCTTCCTCAATTCGTACATTGACAAATTTTCTCTGAGCTCTCTGAGAAAATAGAGCATACACGATGCTTTCCTTGGGCTCTCGGTAGATGTTCCTTTGGGGACCTCAAGAAATGAGCTTAAAAACATGAATAGGTTGGAATACTCTGATTCCTTTCTCAGGAGAAATGGTTTAAGGTGAAGAAGCTCAGCAATTGATGACAATGAGTTTCTTAGGTACGAGACAGCTGTAAGCAGTTTCAAGTTATTTTGTAATCTTCTGGGTTCTTTAACAACCATCATGGCGGTCCTAAGACAAATCATTGTACGGCTAGTTGATGCAGAAACTTCAGAAACGGAGAAAAAGTTAATATCTTGACAAGTAATTTGGTCAATTACGTATAGACAGATCGCGGCGAAACAACAGTCTTGTACCCCCTTCTCCCTCTCAACAGTACTATTGAGTACGTTTTTCATTTCTTTAAAAAACGGATATTCTTTGCCCACTTCTTTTGAATCTTCCAAAATAGCTAAAAACGGGTGTTGCTCTTGAAAATGAATTGGATAGAAGATAATACGGAAGATCAATGGACTTGCGCGTTCAAGGACTTCCTTTTCGGAGTAAAAGCTTGCTCTTGTCAGTATGCTTTTGTAGGCCTCTTCTGTTTCACAACCTTCCAAACACCTGCTCAAAAACTCAATTTTAAAATCGTCTGCCATTTTAGTCGGCGTCTCCACATTCTCAAGAACATCAATGACTTCGTCAAAAAAGTTATGAAGATCGGCAGATGGCTCTTCTCTCTGAGACAGTTCTCCGAGAAAATAAAGTGAAAAAGGATTTTGGAATTTGCTTGGAGAGAGAATCATAGCTGCAAAGTCACAACAAACTTTAAGATTACTGAATAAACTAGATTTTCCAAAGCTTGACTTTGCAGCAAGTGATATAAAAGAATTTGCAGTTGTTTGCCAGTTTTGCGGACTACCGAGCTCCAGGATGAGGTCTTTTGTTGGAATTAAAGCTTTGCACAAGGCATCGAAAAACATCTCTAGGAAGGGTTTAGTTTTCAAGAAATTAACATTTTCTTTATGATACTCTGCTTCAGTTTTGCTTTCGTCATCACTGTCCTCACTATCCTCACTATAATCAGAAACATCAGAAATATCATCTTCGCTATCATAAGTATCATCTTCATCGTCGTCGTCATCACCACTGTCTTCTTCATTCTCCCCATCATCATCGAGACATTTTTCAAATCTATCAATATAGGACTTTGTTTGCTCCTCAAACATTTTATCAAAAATTGAAGGGCAAACCAAATATAATTGCTGAATAACCAAGAGGTTAATTTCGTACTTCCACAAAAAGAAATGAATTCGAGCAAGTAAAAGTGCCAAATCACGATCAGTCGAACTTATCAAGGTTTCAGCACATGCAGCCTTCAGGATAGCTACTCTTTGTTTTCTTGGTAACTTTGTGGAATGCTGAGCAGATATAAAATCGAACATGTCTTCAATGTAAAGATAAAAGTTTTTATTCGACCATTCATAGTGAAAAAATTGAGGAACAATTTGCTTGATATCGGAACAAAGTTCCTGAAAAAATTGTCCCTCAATCTGGCTGTCGACGCTAAGATGATTGCTTTTATCATTTAAGGAGATATTCCTGCATTGTCGTAGATACTTTTCTTTTAGGCTCCCGATCTTCTCGCAAAATATGATAGAAAACGGAAAGTTTAGAGGGTATTCAGGCTGCGTTAGGACGTAACAATTTGATTCTTGAGGGTCTGGAACGTCATCAATGTTGAACAGATCTTCATCTTTGATTAGCTCTGCCATGAATACCTCGTTCTCTGTCCTACTACTAGACTCAGTCAAGGCGTGATGACAACTTTCAAATGTTAAACGATTTGCAATAAGATATATCACCTATGAGTAAACAAATATGCTGTAATTAGTCAAATCTATAATAAATTTCTACAACACTCAACATGCAATCTATATGCAAAAAAGATCAAAATTTGACTGTCGTTTAGTTTAACGGTCCCAACAGACTAGGCAACAGGTCACAAGCGATTCTATGCAGGGATATATATAACCGCTGCAGCAATTCCTTTCGTGTGTAATGGAAATTTTTATCAAAATGTCTTGTCGCTATGACAGAATTTGTCCTTGCGGCAGGCTGTACAAATTCAAATTAAACCCCTTTGAATTTGTGCGCCGGGTCACAGCAACAAAATGATAGAAAGTTTAATTGTTTCATCACGTGTATCACTAATGCTACGTGTCCCTGCAACATAAAATTTAACCAATGACAAAGCAAGCGCTTAATTTCAGCGAAGTGTTCCGTAACAAGTATGAGGGAACCAGCTTATAGCAATGTCCGGTATCACTGAAGGAAAGAAGTTGATAACCAACAAATTATATAAGCATAATTATATAAGCATAATGATATTATCTTAAAGCACTTCTAACCTTGGCTAAAGGTCGTCTAACAAGTTGATCAATATAATGCTGTATTGCTCCTGACAGTGTCAGCGATCCCAATAATGATCTTTTGTCACAAGACACATTTAGTTGCCAATCACAAGCGCGCAGCGTCGAAGACCAGAATTCACCGCCTTCTTTCTTGTCATGGTGCTTACGGATCCATCTCAAAACAATGTCTTGAATATATTTCATCATTGTTTCAGACGATCGCAAATAAGCTACCTCTTTATTGACACTATCTGTATCTGATAGATGTTGTGGATACTTGAGTCTTGTGAAGCACCACAACAGTTTGTCGTCAATGATATCTTTCAATGAAAGCGTTTTGCTGTCCATTAGTTTGGAGACGCTGTCCCCAAGGAGTTTGTTGATTGGGACCTCTGGTTCTTCAAGGGAGTCTAAGGTTGCATGGTACCAACCTCTCATAAATCTAAACTGCCATTGCGAGTTTTCGGTAGATTCTCCTCTTTGAAGATGAACAATAATACAAATGCTTTTGGTTGGCAGCTTGCCTTCTTCTTTGCAGGTCTTAAGGTAGCTTTCGTGGTGCTGCTCGATCGTTGATTTCATAAGAGTCATATGTTCTCCATCTAAATTTGGTTTACTTTGGAAAATGAGAAGTTCTTTGTCGGAACTTGACCAAAACTTTTGAATGCGCTTGGAAAGTTGTTTTTCAGATTTGAATGCTCCAAGTTTCTCAATCTGGCAAGTCAGCGATCCCTTCAAACATCTTGGCACATCGGTATGAATGCTTGAATGAGTCATAACAAAATACTTGAAGCTAATGTTTGGTGTGTTTTGATGCTCCATGGTACTTTCTTCCGGCTGTCTTTGCATAGCTTGATTAACACAACCCTCGATGAAACCTTTTAGACCTGTGTGTACAGTTTTATGAAAGAAAAAACTCTCGTAAAAGTCCTTAACATCTATAGCATCACGCTTGTACAAATCGGAGCGTAAGCTTCGGAGAACTCCATCGGGTGTAGCAATTGACATTAGCTCGTTTTTACACATACGAAGTAGGTTACTTGTGGGTACACCCATCTGTCTGAGAAGAAGCACCAGAGACGCAATGGTTTCCTTGTCAAAACCAAGAAAAACATCTCTTACATTGAAGTCTGTGTTTTCGATGCTGCAGAAATCTTTGGTCCAGCACTTCAATTTCGTGATAACTGCTTGCTCATTCTCGCTCAATACATCTGTGTAACGAAGAAGTTGTTTCTCAAATCGATTTAAAAAGGGAGGGTCAGCGTAGTTGACATTCTCTTTATCAACTAACACAATACAGCGGAAGCCATCGTGAACCTAATAATAAATGAAATATAAAATTGATGCTCTAAAAAAAAAGTATCGATTGTGTAAGAAAAGGTGTCTCCTAAATACGTCGAAAATTCTAATCTTTAAATTTGTAACTATTGACTTTAAAACAAAAAAGTGGAAAGATTCTTTCACTAACCTGACACATTGGGTTGCTGTATGCTCCTAAAGCAACACGACAATTTTTCTTCTTTCCTACCACGACATAGTTTTGGTTCAGCATGTCATAAAGACTTCCATAAACACTCTCCAGATCTTTTAAGACTAATACACAGTCCCGTTCCATGTGCAAAATAATACGACTTAATATTCTGTAGCTGTAGTCTTCAGAAATGTCTTCTTCAAATTTGCTTCCAAAGATAATCACTTTCTCTTTATCTAAGTCAGACAAAGTCTTTTCAATTATAGGAAGCGCCGAGTCTCCGCTAGTTATTAGCATTAAATGTCGAGCAGAAGGATCCTTCAGATTATCAGATATGAGTTCAGTGATGGCAAACTCTTTCCTTTTTTCACATATTCCTTCTGATTGAAGGGATAGGGATTTCTCCAAGTAGATGTCTTCAATCGTGTGGTCTTTGGTTGTAAGACCACCAAAGTTTCTTTGAAGTGCTCGGAACGTGCTACTTTCGTTTCCAGTATTCTACAACAAAATAGGCAAATTTTCTCACAACAAGAAAAAAGAGTTTCAGTAAAATAGAAAGAAAAAAGACTCGGAAAATAAAATTAAAAAAATAAAAAAATAAAAATAAAAAAAAAACAAGCACAAATAAATA
>JANTNT010085320.1:0-11412 GCA_024752375.1 Entacmaea quadricolor | reverse complement strand
CCAACCACGCTGGAAACGCAGCCAGTTAATGTAATGTATGAGGCAACTGCAGGGATCCCAGGGCATTATTTTCTCTAATTTTCTCTAATAATTATTATTAACTCATTATTTCCTCTATGAAGTGGTCTGCTTTCTCTCTCTGCCATTTTTATGATCTGTTCCTATTCTTCACATCTATTTATGTCACAGATCATGTTGGCACCACCACAGCCAACATGGGTACATTGTGTCTGTTCTGATTCTCTTTAAGCCCAGCACACACTAGTAAGTCACTGCAACCTAACTTAGGGACATATCACACTGGGGGGAGGGGACTCCTTTTAGAAAAACACAGGGATGCTCGTCATACTTTTTAGGGGTCAAAATCAGCAATCCAGTACCTTTTAGGATGTATCAGTTTTTAATGGACTACCAGCCTCACTATACCAGAGACTGAGCTGGTACCTTTCAGGTTGTTTTTTAAGTAAAAAAAATATTACCTGAGATAAGAATTACAGCAACAACAAACTTTTCAAGAAGGTGTTCAAAGATTGTGTCTTTAATACTATGAAAACTGCAAAAAAAATAAAAAATAAATTATTTAGCTGGTACATTTTAGAAGTAAAAATCTTGTGTTGCCATGCCCACTAGGGTAATGCTTGGGTACCTTTTAGGGGGGACACTTTTAAATTTTCTGATGAGCATCCTCATGACTCTTTATGTAGGAGTTCCTCCCCCCCAGGTAAAATGATGCTTCCTGGACACAAACTAGTTTGAATTGGTACAACCTGTTGCAGGAACAAGATTTTTCACAAGAACTCTACAGTACACACGAAGGGAATTGTCGCATAGATGTGTCCCGTGCTTTGCTGCAGCAACTTGTCACCTAGTGTGGTCTGGTCTTTAGGAATAGCTGCAAACTATCATTTTAAGTTCTATGTTGAATGATACACATTTTTTAATTGGCTCACAGGAACATTACCTAAACTACTTTATGCCTTAAATGTTCACTTAACCAACATTATTAATATACAGTCAAAGAAAAAAATTGTGAACACTTGCAAATATTTCAGCCAATCAGAAACAAGTTTCCCAGTTCTGCATGTGAAAATGTAATTGGTTAAACCAAAAATGTGAACATAAACAAGAAAGAAAAGTTAAATAAATAAATATTTTAAGACAAAAGCTATAAAACTATGGGTTATTAGTCAGAATATACATATATCTTGGTTTTAGCAGTGATTTAACCTTAACCTACATTTTATGTAGCTGTTTTTGTTAAATTTTCTTAAAATTCTATGTATATATTTTTTTTAGGTTTTCACATTTTTCTACTTTGACTTTCTCAAAATCACGAATAATTCATGAGGAAAAACCAAGAAAATTACTACCTTGAACAGTGTCTTGATACAGTGATCAAACACTTTCATAAATTAAGCCAACTTTTGCTTTGAATTTCTCCAAGAATTATTCAGGAATTTCAGAAGCTATATGAAACACTTGAAAGGGTGTTTCAGAGTATCAAAACACTTTGAAGTTAGTTAAAAAACTCAACTTTGCCAAGTTTTTTCAACCCCCTTCAGAGGCTGTAGGTTTAAAAACAGGTTGAACATTAAGCAAAGGAACATTTATAAGAATTTTAGGAGGGTTGATTCTTAATAGGTCTGTAAGGACAGATAGAAAACTACTGGAAGGCCTGAGCCCCTCCTTGCTATGGCCTTAACCTTCTAGGTTTTTTTGATTAACTTTGATTAAACACTCATTATCATCATACATGGTCAAATATTAAACTGCCCTCGGCAAAACTTCCAAATTAGTGGGCCAATTACCAAGCAAGCAGCCTGCAAATGCACGCCAACTGCCCTGCTCATGATTTGCTGAGAAGGCATTATGCAACTGCTCTCTTCCAATCAAATTTTCATGGAAAACCATTTCAAAACTTTCGAATAATGCCTTTTTGTTTTGAAGCTGGTGGTTTATTTTTTCAAGAATTCAAACTTTTTTGAAGCTTTTTCTGAATGTAATTTTTACAGTCATAAACTAAGTTTTAAGTCATAAACTACTTTTCATTATTTGGCCTTGTATATTGATGATAATGGTAATCGTGAGGGTGCAAATGTTGCTGCAAGGTTACAAATAAACAATACGCATGACGAAAGTCATGTTATTGTCTTATTCTCATGTTTGATCTATTATGTAATCATCCTCTGTCAATAGAATTCAAACAAATTCCACTTTATGCGTCCAATTCGTGGTGGCGCTTCTTTGGTAGTTCTCTGCTTGGGAATTCCGATACTTAAAAACGGTACAAATCCCAGCAACTAGGTATAAGAATCCTATTATTAAGACAGGGATGTGCAGTAAAACAACTTCATCAAAGTGCATATACCCATCGCTTATTGTCATCAATAGAAAAGCCAATATAGACCCAATAGAGAACAGCAAAAATCCAAATACGACCATCTTTTTTCCGTGATTCTTCCAAAACAACGAGAATTCCAAACTTGAATGTACTTCAACATCGTTGATAAACAGATATATTTTCCCACACGGTTGGGTTAAAAGTGGACCACGAAACAACAACATGAAGTTGTAATCTTTTTCCTGCCATTTGAAGATCCCATCGTCTGAACAAAACGGCGTAAATGGATTCCACTTCAAATCGCAGTCCTTCTCAACGCCATTCACGTACAAGTGGCAAGTTTCCCAGAATCTTCCAAGAGTTCTTACTACTTTGACATCGTAATTGGTGTCTTGTTCAAGAACTAATTGCCAAGTTTGACTCGCTGTTGGACAATAAAATGGCTCGTGGTGATTTTCGTGATACATGGCCCTAAAGAGCCACCGTCAGGCCTCCATCGAAAAACAAAAAAACATCTCCAATGTCTGTCCCAATTTATTCATTTAGGTTCGTTCTCTATCGTTGATATTTCGCCATGAATAATTTTTTCATTGAGTCAAATCAAGTTCCACCCAATAATAACCGCGTGAGACCGCGTGACAGACGTGAGGTGTACCACAGGCAGCCCAACTTGTCATATTCACAACACCGATTGAAAAACTACAAAATTTTTGAATAAAGTCACAGAGCATTACCTTGCTCTCTTCTTCTTTTGTGCTCCTTGATTTTATTGGCGATTTAAATATTTCTAATTTAGGTATTTTTTGTTTTTGTTTATTATTATTGGGTTCCCTGTGGTTCTACACAGGCACCCCAAACTTGGAGCAAGTCTTGACAACCACAGGAAACCCATGCACAACCAGCTTTGTATTCATATTTTCTTTCTTAAAATGTGCATCTTAACATGGTCATAGACAATAAGCAATACTTTGTCATGTCTTAGGCCAATAGCAAGCAAAAGAAAATTTGAAACTTAAATTTAAATTTAAATTTAAAACTGAAAGAGTATACTTTAAAAATCTATTTTTTTTTGTAATCCTATACAAAATAAGTTTTTCAAATTCCCTTATGTATTCAGACACGCGTGATTTGAATAATTCCAATTTAAAAATCTTTTATATGCCACAACACTAAATATATATATAGACACACATACATATATCATAGTATATATGTCTATGTATATAATTATCGTTTAATGTTGCACTAATATATTGTAATAACAAAAGAAGAAAAGAAGAAAAAAATTGATCAGTCAGATTGTAAAAAATCATATCATTTAGGGAAAAAAAATAACAAGCAAGATAACAAGCAAAAGAAAATTTGAAACTTAAATTTAAATTTAAATTTAAAACTGAAAGAGTATACTTTAAAAATCTATTTTTTTTTGTAATCCTATACAAAATAAGTTTTTCAAATTCCCTTATGTATTCAGACACGCGTGATTTGAATAATTCCAATTTAAAAATCTTTTATATGCCACAACACTAAATATATATATAGACACACATACATATATCATAGTATATATGTCTATGTATATAATTATCGTTTAATGTTGCACTAATATATTGTAATAACAAAAGAAGAAAAGAAGAAAAAAAATTGATCAGTCAGATTGTAAAAAATCATATCAATTAGGGAAAAAAAAAAATCGGGGGCCAAATACGACCTGACGATACTTAAGAAAGAAGGTAGCTACATTGTAGCCCTCAGTACTTCGGCTTCTAAGTAATATAGTTCTAGCAATGTTGATACAAAATTGGCGAATCCCACTTCAACAGGATACTCTTTATGATGTGAAAATTTTGAGAAGTCTTGGAAGTGGAATTTGCGGAGATTGTCGGCTTTACTTCAACGACGAACAAAGGGACTGTGAGTTGAAGTTTAATTCTTGTCTTCCTCTTTGTTTCAACGATGGAATCTTAAAATGGCGGGAAAGGGGATACGAGTTTTCGTTAGCATTCCGTGGTCCACTTTTCTTCCAGCCGTTTGGCAAATTCTATTTGTTTATCAACGGTTTTGAAGCTATCACAGGGATGGAATTTTATGTTTGGTGGAAGAAGAATTGTTTAAGAATGATATATGTTGGAATTCTCATATTTTTGATTGGAATATTGGTCACCTATTTATTGATGACAGTGAATGATGGAGATGTTCACATTGACATCCTAATTCTATCACCGATTCCTGTTTTGATATTTGGACTTGCTTACATATTACGTGGTTTTTGTAACGTGGTGCGATTCACAGAGAAAAACGAAGAAAATATCCTCTGGGAGGTACTCTAGGACCTTTTTTGAAAGAGACCATTTTACTGAGACTGGACTAATAACTTTGCGTTGAAAGTAGTTCGATCATAACTGCATTTTTCCCCAGACACTGACGTGATCGGTCCTCGATCGCCCAAAACCTAAACTCTCTTGCAGCCCAGGCAACTAGATAAAGAAAAAGAAAAACTTATTTGTTTGCAGTTAGTTGTAATAATATTGGATTGGTTCGTCGGAAAGGAAGATATCTGTGACTACCTATAATGTATGCGCATACTTTCGTCTAAGCCATTATCCAATCAGTATCAGGGGATTGTATTAAGACAAAAGTATGCGAATATATTACAAGTGGTCACAGATTTGCGCGCGTCCCGTAATGTAATAAGCCATTGTGATGCTACGGTAGTCGCTACGGTAACTGTTTGTTCAGCGAAAATATGAAATCCTTTTTAGCTATCGACGAAATTTAATTGCTCTTAGTGTCTGATAGCAAGAATAAAGAGAAAAATATCATGAAGATAAAATGCGCGATTGGGCTACCTGTGGTAAGCCTTTTTTAATATGGTGAACAGGCCGTTTTGATATCATTCAACGTCAAATATCTAGAAATCTAATTCGGTTGACCTACCCTGATTATTCTACAGTAATTCCAGGTAAACTAAAGCTAGACAATATCAAAAAATGAAGGCAGGTTTTTGGGATAGGTTTTTAGTAAACTACGAAGTGTTCAAAAACAGGATCGTAAAGGGAAGTCATAATCCACTGTTTTCAAAGTTTTGGCTTTGAAAACTTATTCTTCTACACAACTAAAATGACAAATTTCGGGTTTTTCATTATATTGCATTAACATACGTATCATTTTAAATCGTTGTTTCTTATTATTACCGACCGATACTGAACGCTTGTAACTGCATTATACTATTTTCTCGAAAGAAAGGCCGAAAGCCCCATCTTTGAAAAATAATATCTTCTCAACGAATTCGGTGACCGCCATTTTTCATTTCATTTTTCTACTCTAGCTCTCAAAATACACATTTGTGCCAAGTTTTAGAAAATTGTGGGACAAAATCTTGCACGATCGCATTACCTTAAGCCCTTGTCGGAAATTTAACCCACCATCTTCGGTTTACTAGTCCTATGCGTTAACCCCTACACACTACAAGAACCAAAGTGAATTAAGTGGTTAATTATATATAACATTCTTTTCCCCTGCGACAATCTTTTCCACTGCTTACAAAAGAGTTTTCGTTTGAGTGTGAAACGTACGGTACCGTGACTCTTACCGTGACTCTTAAATGGTTTTCACTCTAAACCAATCAGAAACCGAGAAAACAGACACCATCCAATCACAATACTTGAAAACGTTTCATTACGAAAAGTAAAATATGCTTCTCCCAGAAATATACTTGAAAATTATACACAAAACAGTCTTTTAATTTTTAATTTATTTCTTTATTAGTTATTGACATAATTTTTTATATATTTTACGCAACTTTAAAACTGTGTTGAATTTCCATACAGTACACCGATCCCAGGCCTTGCAACGACCACCAAACAATGGGTTGTTTTCCCAATGAAATATAGAATGTCCGACCAACAAACTCAAATTCATAAGATTCTTTAGTAGATATCGATATTTTTCTTAATGTACCTTTAGAATGCATTTATTCTAAAACAGAAATTTGCGATTTTCAGCAACCGATTTCTGTTCTACGCTGTGTATCAAAAATACATTTTAGCTTGTCCGACGTAGCAACAGTAACTAGGGAGGTAAAACAATGAATGTGGGATCGGTGTTTTAGGGATTGTTATAAATTATAGAGATGACAATGAAGAAAGGGGTGGGTCACCATTTTTAGCTAAATGAAGAGGAAATATTTGTTTTTAATTAATACAGATAAATTCAAAACTTATTAACAAAATATGTATTTCACTGAATAGAAGAAAGAAATATGAAAAAAATGTGTTTTATAATATAATGCAATTTTACAAGTATATCACTTACAATTATTAGGAAAATATTTGATTCTCAGAATAAGACAAGGTGCAATGGGGAGATGCCACTCTTTTCAGCTAGATTTATAAACTAGCTTTTTGGCTGAAATATTTGTAATGAGTTTCATAAATTCATGAATAATTGATGAGGACAAAACAAAGAAAATCAGTACTACCGTGACGTGGTTTGAATAAAATGATGGTAACCCACAACCGTCTGAACAAACAATGTGGTTGAATGAACAATCAAAGCTAAGGAATAATGGAGCAAGAAAATAGAATCAGCCATGTATAACAGGGACAATGTTTTATCATGTCTTTGTTTTGCATGGCTCGTTTTGTCTTGCTCTATTATTCTTTTGTTTCTTCATCCAATCACAGTGTTTGTTCAGACGGTGGTGGGCGACCCACAGTGATCCAACACTTGCATAAATTAAGCCAACTTTAGCTTTGAATTTCTCCAACAATTTTGAATAAAATTGAGAAGCTCAATCAAACACTTGAAAGAGTGTTTCATCAGTGTATCTAAACAATGATTTTTTTAAAATTTATGGGCGTTGATCTTGAGAAACAGCTAATAAAAAATATTTAAATTTTTTTAAAAAAACCTATACTTAACGACCGGTCCCTTTTGAATGAACATTTCAATTTTTCGAAAATCAATTATTTGTTAGTTCACTCATTTATGCAAAATAGTGATACTTTAAATTTACATTTATTAATTGATCAAGCAGCTGTTTTAAGCTTGGACTACCTGTGGTTTTTCCAGTAAAACTAATCACCCTCCCCTCCCTCACTACATTAGTGCACAACTCGCCGCCATCTTGGACGCTTCTTCATTCACCACCAACAGAAAATCGCTCAGAGCCCCTCAAATATTCCTCGTAAGTACTCCTGCATTTTGTAAAATTGAGTTTACATATAGATTAAAAGTTTTCAATAGTATTTTTCTTTTAATATGAAGTTTTCCTTGTGAAATTTTCTCGACAAACTTCGATAATTTCGTTGTTTATTTGGTTGTCAACCGAACAAGAGACATAGTGACTTATTTTGTAAGATAAATTGAAGAACGATCGACATTCAAATCTGTATTTCTTTAATACTACTACTATCTAATTTAATATAACCAAAAGAAGTACCGTTTATAGTACGGGGGGTCGTGACTTTTTAACTCGACATTTGGGTGGGGGTTGCAAATTTTTTAACAACCAAAGGGATTTTTCTGGCCCACCCCCACCCATTCTTACTAAGAGTTGAAAATCGTATAAGAAAGCAAATGTTTCTTAACCTTCTTAACCTGGAGTCAGGGGGTTCCTTCGATTATAAAATGGGTAGGGGACAGTTCTGGAAACTTCCTCATCTCCCCCCTGAGCTGAGATTCTATCAAAAATATCAAAAATACAAATTTGTGTCTGCAACAAAAGTTTGCACTTCACAAAATGGGCCAACAAGTGATGTTAAGTGCCGTAATGTGTCCTTGTTTTGTTGGGGCCTTACACAGTGACTCATCATCAAGATGGAATTTAGAAAATATGTTGATTTTTGCAAAGCTGGAGAACCAGAGACCAGAGATTCCAGCAAGAGAAAGCTCTTGAAGCATGGAAGAGAACCAACAAACAACTCTACTTACATTTTATGCAGAGTTTAGGGAACTGAAGTCAGGGTATCTTTTTTTTTTTTTTTTTGTCATTTTCAGGGTACCTATTTTCCAAATATTAGTCACAGTCACAGCCATAGTTTCATCGTTTGTTTGTTTGCCATGAAAACAATACTTGAGCTAATATTAGATCTCTTGTTATGGTGTCTTGTTCAAGATGTACATTTTAGCGATTGGCACTACAGGATGAGAGTATAGGGCTTGTCATAAACAGGGATATACAATCATACTTTTTGTCATTAAACAGAGTATGAGAATTTGAGTTTTTCTTTCATAAACAGGGTAACCGTTTTAGGATCCCAGTGGAACACCTCCATCCAAATTCTGCTGGAGTACCCCCCCTGAGTCAAACTGCAACAATTGAACTGCTGGAACACTGTCATGCTAATGTGTGATTCTTATTATTCTATTAAGGTATCCATATACTCATCTAAATGGCAAGCAGGATATTAACTCAATTTCTTCCAAAACACAACACATTCCTTCTAAGATCTAAATCAAATCACATCCCAAGAATCCTTCAAGCTCGAAACTTCCAGCTGATAACAGATAGTGGGGCTGTTCCAAGGAAGCCAGAAGGCAAGAGATTTGGAATCATTAAAATAACATTGTTTTTGTGTCCATTTTTGTATCTTGGAGCTGTGATGTCGAGAGAAGGTGCTGCATGGCTGGAAGAGAATGAAATCTTTTCTCCAGAAGATGATGACTAAAATATAATCTGAGAAAATCATTTCTTGAGTTTAAGAGAAGGAATCAGAAATAATTGGACAAATATGCAATTAACTTATAAATGTACTTTGTAATTCATGATTGTGCATTCTCAGGAAAGGGGAGGGTTATTTATGCAAAACCATTAATATTACTAGTGTGATTTAGTACTGTTACTTGCCATGGATTGAGTGTAAGAATACTCCTACTTTAAGTTCTGTTTTACCCATTATTGGAATACAGATTTTTTTTAAAGGTGTGTCTAAAAGGATTTGTGAAAGGGATAATGTACACCTACTTACAAGAGATGTCATATGTTGTCATGACAACAAGAAAATGAGTTGAAAAGGGGGACCCCTACCCTGCTTCTATCCTTGTTATACTAGAGTTATCAGTTCTGTATAACATTACGAGGGTTTGACTAGAGTTTGACCTTTTAATCCTCCATGATTTCAAAGGTAATAGATTTAATTAGAGTGATTTCATTTAACTAGTCAAACAGATATTAGACTAATTAACAATTAGACCTTGAGGACGAATGGACTATGAGTCAATAGCCCATGAGGCTGTGAGGCCAAATGGGCTATTTGAATTGTAGTCAATGAGGCCAAGAGGTCTAATTGTTTTAGTATAAACCTACTGATCGGTCAAATAAATGGATATAAACATTTTAAAATGAGTTAAAATCATTTATTTTCCTAAAAAACTGGGACGTTTCGCTACTAGTAGGCTATCACAAATTAGTCCCCTAGTAGAGTAGCCAATCAGAATGCAGAATTGGTGATAGACCGTTAGTAGGTTTTACTAAATGTATATAGAACTAAGATTATTTAATTCACAAGTTGCTTACTAATTTCTAATTTAATTTTCTAATTTAATTTTCTAATTTTAATTTTCTAATTTGTATTTAGTTTTTCCTTACTGATTAGTTTCTATTTTTTTTTCTTTTTTGAGCATTGTACAAAGATAAATATAAGTTGATACGATTCTTTGTATTTTTTATCTTTTGGGTTTATTAGCAAGGGAAAGAGATCGTCTTGGGACATTCTTCCAGTTAAAATTGCGGTCTCTTTCTGCAGCTTCACAAAAAGCTCTCTTCTTTTTTCCCCATACAACCGGCATTTTAGCAAGAAGTGAGCTTCATCTTCCATTTCATTTTTGCAAATTTTGCATAATCTTTCTTCGGGCTTTATGTATGGCTTCTCGTAGCGCCCCACTTTTTTTCTAACTGATGATTGCAAATTCTTAATTTTGTTAACGCAATCCTATGGTTTATATTGGTGATCTGGCTAAGATAGCTTTCATATCATAGGTAACTTTAAAAGTGCGATATGTTCTCACTTTATTCTTATGTTGTGGGTTTTTTTCTTGTGTCCTCATGTAAGTTGCTAAGCCAGGTCTGGAATTCTATGTCCTTAAGTCTTTGGTTTAGTATACATTCTTCTAATTTTAGGTTTATTTGATTAGTGCTATTCGCTTTATCCCAAAGGTTTCCTAGTCCCAAGTGTATAAGAGTTGTTTTGATCTTTTGGCTCCAGCAGACCTTGTTTTCAATTAGCTTTATGTATTTGTACGAGTCGTTTGATAGTTTCTTATGTTCAGGGTATGTCAGTTTTAACCAGAATTTTAGGCTTCTAAGTTTGGCGTTTGTTCTTTGGGGGAATCTACCAAGTTCGCCCCTGCAGGCATCGTTACTAGCATGTTTATTTACCTCCAAAAGCATTTTGCAGAATTTTACGTGTACTAATTCAATTGGATCTTTGTCCTTCGTGTCTATAAGTTTCACTACCATAGAGTAGGATTGGGTGAACCAGAGAATCAAAGAGTTTCGTGGTGAGTTTAGGGTCTTTTCTGAAATGGTCGCCCATTTCTTTCCGCAATATGAAGAGGGCTTTTAGTGCTACTTTTTTGAGTTCTTGTTTTGCAAGGGTAAAATTTCCATATGCATTGAAATGAAGTCCGAGATATTTATATGCGTTGACGTTTTCAAGTTTAGTGTCATTGTGGTAGAAAGAGTAATTGTTCATAGTTTTGCCGATATTGTTAAAAATAAGAATTTTTGTCATTGTGATGTTTACGGAGAGAGATGACACTTCGCAAAATGATCCAAGTTTATCTAGATATGTTTGAAGTCCTTTTGCTGTTTTAGATATAATAACGAGATCATCTGCATAAAGGAGACAACTAAGGGGCTTGTTTTGTAATTGTATATCGTTTGAGTTAGATGCATTTAGTATAGCTGGGAGATCGTTTAAATATAAATTAACTAGGGTAGGGGATAACATACAGCCCTGCTTGACTCCCTTATAGCATTTAAAAGATGACGTTAAGGATTGTTCGATTTTTAGAGCTGATTCGTCATTCGTATACATTGATAACAATACCGAATAAAATTTACCGTT
>JANTNT010085209.1:0-11421 GCA_024752375.1 Entacmaea quadricolor | reverse complement strand
ATCACACAAAAATAGTCTTCCAGTTATCTGATTTTGCCAGCCCACCCCCCTCCTATACTTTATGACCAGTCCCTAAAAGGACCGCCGATGACCCTCTACCACTTGAATAAAAGTACTAACCTCCGCCCCAACCCAAGTTCTTTTTTTGTTTGTCGTTAATTATTTTAGAATGAAGAAGAAGAAGAATTCGGAAAACTTTGTAAGTCTTGAGTGATCAGATAAGCCCTAGAACAAGCGCCGCATCCCTTCACAACAGTGTGCGGTGTTTGACTAAATAACTGATTACTGTACATGCAGAAATCAAAAGTCAATAGCATTTCTAAAGCGTTTGTTAAAATTTGCTTACCGCATTCTTGCTCACAACTGTTATGATTTTTTAAATAAGCGCCTGCCCAGAGAAGGCGCCGCATCCAATCCCCAACCCCCCTAAAAAATTCAAAAACACGAGGCGCTTAAACGAGTAAATACGTTGAGATAAGATCTTCAGATAATTATTGCGCACACGCTTTACCGCGATGTGTTCGTTGCGTGTGGGAACAAAAATTAAACTGAGCTTCATTGTGAAACGAAAGCTACAAGCCGTACTGAATTGAATTACCTTCAAATGTGGGCTATTTCTTAAATTCACTGACAGCGAAAAAAATAAATTCCGTTTACGTCTGTTAGTTCTACGGCTTAGAGCTTCCCGAAGTCAGAAATCTTGCAAACAAACCACAAATCGTTATCATCACAAGAGACGTCGTTCCATTTTCCATTAGGGAAAGAGAGGACGCAATTTTCATTACCATCTTTATTATTTGGTTCTTCATTTGACCAGTTTTTATATTTAAAGGGTGTTTTATCAAACCACACGAATTTTTTTTCTTTAATCTGGTCGTTTAGGCCGATCCATACATCGTTGGTAATTTTAACTGAAAAGTTATGAAATTAAAATTCAATAAATTTTGTATGGATTTTACTTAAGTTTATCAATATATAGAAGTAACGATAAGATCCCCAGGGGACCGGGATGGGGTGCATAATTTGTACTTCCGCTCCAGACTGCGGGAGAAAACTATTACTATCAGGGGGTACTGACATTCAAAATAAATTGCGCGATAGGCGTTTTTCTATTTTTCATCTATTTATTGACGTGCAGTTAATTTTTTTTAATGCTCTAGCAGGGTTAAAGCGATAGTTTGCGTAGGTCCCGGAGAGAATAGACATTTTTGTTATTCGATATTATTGTAAATTTTGCAAAGGTTGCTAATATAATTAGACTTAAAACACGAGACGCGAGACCCGATATGCGCGATAGAGGCACGAAACATACGTAAGGCACAAAGACATGCAGTGATCGAGGCATAGCGCTTGGTACAATTAAGGTACGACCGAGTTTACGAAGCCAAAGGAAAGAGGCGCGATCGAGTTACGAAGCGCAAGGGAAGAGACGCGATGAATGCACGAGGCGCGATCTAGACACGAGGCGCGATCGAGGCACGAAGCGCGAGGCAATCTTTTTTTAAAATATACTTACTCGAGTCATTTGACGTTGCTCCAACTTGTACAAGAATTTTCACAAACTCCATTTCCTCTTCGCTTTCCAGTGAGACTAAATCAGCACCAGTAGTCATATTGAAGCAATGCTCTCGTGCCATTTGATTGGTCAGCTTCTCTTTGACAAACTTGTATGCGGAGGACTGGTAACGATACCAGCCATTCGGTAATACTTGAATAAAAAAGTGTCAGGCAATGACTGAGGGAGTAATCGTTATAAGTCGCTAGCTTTTATTGACTGCCTACTATTAGAGAAATCCTTGCAAAAACATATCCATCATGATAATCATAAGTAAAGAATAAATGAAAAGACCGCTTACGATAATACCGCAAATGCAGGATCTATTGAAGATCTAAACAGTAGTGGTAGTAGTGGTAGTAGTGGTAGTAGTGGTAGTAGTAGTAGTGCTACCATATGCGATGTATAAGCGGTCAACTAGCCGTTTTGTACAAAGCTACACTGCACTGACGAGGTCCAATTAGACCGACACAGCTGTCTGCAGTTGCTCTGTCAGTACTCGGATGGACTCCTTGCCAATTACTATCCTTAGTATTATTTTCTAGCAGTATCAGCCATTCATTTTACTATTTTATGATAATCATAATCGATCAAAATTTAATGCTGATTTGAAATATGAAAAGAAAAAGGTGTCCCTAGTTGGCTTTCGAGATATCAAGGATTAATTTGTGCATTCTTGCACGATTTTGAGTGAAAACGGGTGAAAAACTAATAATATTTTTATATTTTGGGTCTTCCATGGTGATATTTTTTGACTGAATTCGAAACGAACTCCAAAAGCGTACAAATCTGGGTTTTTTTCCTATTCAGTTGCAAAATTCAAAAATATAGGGTCCCGTGCAAAATTTTAGGATTTAGCCCTCTTGAATTAGTTCAAAATGCCAATGGTCAGTAGTCATAGGCGATCGACCTATTCTTGGGGTGCAACCACGTGACCAAAAGTCTTGAGATATGAATAACAAAGATAGAACCGCCATGTTGGTTGATAGAACAAGTGAAAATAATTAGGAATGCTTTGTTATCGTCAACCAACATGGCGGCTGTAACGTAACGTGCACTCCGAGAATACTACCATGGTCCCTTATAAAAATTTTGAAAATCGTTATGGAAATTCATCGGTATTTATGCGCGTACCCTGGGGCTCATATTGAGCGTTCAATAGTAGACAGTCATCTTAATAATTAAATACTCCATACATCGAATGCCAATATGGCCGATCGCCCGGGGCAAGTTGCATCAAATCGAGGCTACCGAGGATTCACTTCATTTACATCGTCGCTTACTTCTATCTACAGTTGTTTATCGTGTTCATTCATTCGAATTTTTTCTGTTGAACGCGATAAACAACTGAAGACAGAGGTAAGCGACGATGTGAATGAAGTGAATCCTCGGTAGCCTCGATTTGATGCAACTTGTCCCGGGCGATCAGCCATATTGTCATTCGGTGAATATTATTATTCTTTTTCCAGGTTTGTTTAAATTATTTTTCAATATTGTTGATTATTCTGATGTTAACTTTATTGTTTTTTATTGCTGTTGATGACTTCTTGTTTGTTTTGTTTTTAATTGTTGTTGATTGTTTTAGTGTTAATTTTGATGTGTGTTGATAATGTTGATGTATCTATACTTGTTGTTGCTGTTTTTGTTGTTGTTTTTGTTGTTGTTTTTGTTACTGGCCATTGTTTCTGTGGTTGTTACTAAGTTGTTGCTGTTGCTTTTTTTGTTGTTGTTACTAAGTTATTATTGTTGTTGGTTATTATTATTGTTGCTATTGAATGTTGCTATAATTATTATTGTACTACCGTCTCATTAAGTTTTATTTTGTTTTTACTACATCCTAAACCCCAATGCTTACAACATTCAAACCGGATTGATTACTACCAGGAAAAGTGTAGTCGTGTATCCTCAACAATCACAAACTAAAAACAACAGCAACAACAACAGCAACAGCAACAACAGCAACAGCAACAGCAACAACAGCAACAGCAACAACAGCAGCAGCAACAACAGCAGCAGCAACAGCAACAACAACATTAACAACAGCAACAAGTTTAAGCATCCAAACTTGATCAGTAGTAACAACTCACCGTGATATATTTTTTTAGTACGTCAGTTGCAATGGAAACTAAGTCACGTGACCATACGACCGCTATTTTGAATTTTTTAAAAAAGTCTCGTGGAGAAGTAACAGACAAGTTAAAAAACCCTATGAACGCATATAAATGTTCATAATTACAATGTCCACATGGAGTTAACTGGATAAGATGGATTTGACCAGTAAAAAAATTACATTTGACTGTTTTTTGTTTGTTAAAAATGGAGAAAAATCATAAAAATAAAGATGTATTTTCCAAAATATCTAGTTAGTTTCATGTGGACATTGTAATTACGAACATTTATGTGCTTTTTCATGGTTTTTTAACTTGTTTGCGTACTTCTCCACGAGACTTTTTTAAAAAATCCAAAATGGCGGTTGTATGGTCACGTGACTTAGTTTTCATAGCAACTGACCAGCTAAAAAAACATTATTTCAGTAAATTGTTTCTACTGACCAAGTTTGGTTGCTTTACCTTGAAAGGTAAATTAAATATGAATATTTAACTGATTTTCCGATATTTAGCCCAAGAGCCATGCCTTAATAGTGCTGAGAACAACAGCAACAACAACAACATAGTAACAACAGCAACATCAACAGCAACAGCAAAGGCAGCAACAGCAACAGCAAAGGCACCACCAACAACAGCAACAGCAACAGCAACAGCAACAACAGCAACAGCAACAACAGCAACAACAGCAACAGCAACAACAGCAACAAATAGCTTTCGGGAAAACAATTTGTTAAGAACATTAATTAATGAAAGAGAGCATTGTTCTGTATCTAAGTCAAAAAATTGCTCCACTCTGAGAACTAAATATTCTCCGCTGTTGACCTTTATGAAGTTTTCGTTTAAGTGGGAAACGTACGATGGCCGTGACTCTTAAATGGTTTCCGCTCTGAGCCAATCAGAAAGCGAGAAAACAGCCACGTAACCAATCACAATGCTTGAATACGAAAGCCATTTGAGAGTCACGGTACCGTACGCTTCCCACTCATACGGAAATTGCCGTATTATATACTAACAGAAGATTACTATACATCATATGTTATCATAATATCATAAAATAACGTACACAATATGAAATATTAAAGTATGATTACCTTCTCTGTCTGAAGAGCAAGCATATGATTGGCTCCATCGATCCAGTTTATTTGAGATCTTAACATAAATAGAATCCAACGTTGTCAGTTTTTAAGACTGAAGTTAAAATTACCATCTCAATATTTAACCTGTGTATTTTTAAGGCATTCTTTCGTTTATATTGGAAGGAGATAATTTAAAATCTCTTGTCTAGAGCCTGCGTTTCTCTTGGTCAGCTAAACCTTGGCCGGTAAGTTAAAATGACCGGCCTTGAAGATTCGTAATAATACAATTAACAACTAAATTCGAGTAACTTGTCGCACAACATTGTTGCGTTGCAAGTTGTAGATTGAATGTTGCTCGTTTTATCACTACTACAAACGCTACAAATTTTCTTTTTTTTTTCTAGGAAATAGAAGCTCTCTCGCAGCAAATAAATTTTGTTGCGCGCGGAGTTTTAATACGAGCAAAGCAACAATAGTGTTGAGCGATGAGTTGCACGAATTTGTTGCCAAAATTATCGCACCCTTTGCTGTTGCAACCATTTAAACCTGAAGCAACCCGAACCAGAAAATGCTGGTTTATATTCTTGGTTCATGGTGTCCAGGCTCCTTCGTTCATTAAAGCAGTTTTCATAAGAGTGAAAAAACGTACGGTATCTTGACTCTTAAATGGCTTCCGTATTGGATAGTGTCTGTTTTCTCGCTTTCTGATTGGTTCAGCGCGGAAGCCATTTAAGAACAAGGGTACCGTACGTTTTCCACTCAAACTTTCTCAAACCTCCGCTCTGAGCCAATCATGCACAAAGCGAGAAAACAGGCACACTTTTCCCAATTATTCAAAAACTGTCTATTTTGAACTCACTGTTATTATTTAGGGAATCATGCGTGGCGCGGTGGTTAGTAGTGCACTCGTCTTTCACCAATGTGGCCCACTTTAGCGTAATATGAATAGAGTGTTTTGATGGCTCTCTCCTGTGCTTGGAGGGTTTTTCTCCGGCCGGGTTGCCCGGTTTTTCTTCCTCCACAAAAATCAACATTTTCATATTCTAATTCGATCCAGAATCGGAGGGCCGTATGTTAGATAACTCTTGATACGTCTATAGACCCCTTGCGCTAATTCCAAATCTGGGGGAAAGAGTTTTGTTCTCTTGAGAACTGAAGCCTTTTATCATGTAGTTATTTTTCATTGTTTTGTCCCTCAGATTGGATTTGACGCAAGGGGATCTGTACCCTCTATAAAAATGGGCTATTTTATTTTCTGCGCAAAAATAAAACCACGAAGGCCTCATGCACTTATAGTGAGTCAAATTCATAAAATAATTTTAATAATACGCGCGCTGTGATTGGACGATTAGCCGTGTTTCATTTGCCTGTCAAGACATGGCTTTTCCCGGTGAGCGCGCGCATTTTTGACGCGCGCACCTGGAATGATCTGCTCTCGAATTCTCCCAAACATACCTCTGTGTTTCATTAGCGTGTCAAAACACGGAAGGCGTGTTTCATTTCTCAAATAATGTACACCAAAGAAAACGTTTAAATAAGTCATACTCACAAGCTCTAGATACTCTTTTCCAGCCAACGCGGACTCTCGTCTATAATCCTTTGGGTTTGCTTTCATGGTCGATTTATTTAGTTCACAATGTAACAATCCGTTCTTATCCGTCCAAACATTCAACGAAAAACACATCATGGACCGTCTACATTCCAGCATGCACGACCAAATACCCACGGACTTCATCCTTCTAATCACGTGACCATATAGGCTATATCCCGGATGTGATTCGAAGTATCCGGCCGTGCATTGACTGGCGCCTTGGATGAAAAGGACGAGAGACAAAAGTAAAATAAGAAGACTTGCCTGTCCCATAGATTTTAGTCAAGTAGGAACTCTGCATAAAAAATCAGATATCGTAAGGCTAGACAAAGCAAGAACACATTGTGGCGGCAACATCGCTTGTTTCAGTACGCGCGAAACATTGTTGCGAGAATTCTGAGAATTTCCAGAAAACAATGTTACCGTGTTTTGCCACGATGAACAACATCGGAGTACAAAATGTTGCCGCCACAAGGTGTCCCCGTTTTGTCGGGGCTTAAATTTGATCTTATTGATTATAATAAATGATTTTTTAGCAGGGACTTTTTGCAGATATGACATTAAAATCTGAATCTGTAGAAACACAATCGCCAATAACGATGCTAGGCAACTTAGCACTGTGTTTCCGAGGTTTAAGAAACGGTGGTCGGTGTATGGATATATTCTTCGTCCTTCAAATTATGGCGCCAATAGCAGTCACACAGCATTCAACTTTACAGGAGTTATCGCGATAACAATTATAATATCGATTTTTAACATGATGGTGAGGCTTTCGTTAATAGAACAAAAGAAGACCTACTTAAGGGGAACGTTGCCAAGTAACATGTCGGCACGATCACACGGCTGTAAAATGTTCAAATTTTAGTGCATAATTTTGGGTAAATCGAAAATTGGAAAGGTTGTCGGGTCTGTGACAATATCCTATCTTAATTCTAAGACAATCAGTTGTCTTTTGATTGTTTTACGTGTTCAGCGCTGACTTGCGTGTACGACATTTTGTGTGGCTGTCTCTGAGAGCGGATTTAAAACTGACTTCGTTTAAAACGGCTATAGATTTTGTATGATGGGTGAAACGTTGTCCCGTCAAGAAACCTTTACGTGCTGAGTTGCTGAGTTTTCGTTTGATTGGGAAACATACGGTACCGTGACTGTACCGTAAATGGCTTCCGTATTCAAGCATTGTGATTGGATGGTGTCTGTTTTCTTGCTTTCTGATTGGTTCAGAGCGGAAACCATTTAAGAGTCACGTTACCGTACCTCACTCAAACAACTTTATCTTATCCGTCATTTAGCAGGTCGTTTATTTTTCAAAGAATTTAAGCAGCGAAACGAAATAAAGATACATGCGAAAATAAGAATGTAAAAAATCCTAAATTAAATTTTAATGAGTTTCTAATAGCCTACATCAGTTATATTTCAAAGTTAAAATGTTCCATTTTCGAGATACGCTCAAATTTTCGCGAAAAACTATTTTCAAGTCAAGGCTTTTCACGAAAAATACGGACAAGTATGTGAAATGTTATCACAAAGCCTCGACTTGAAACTAGGAATTTCTTTTATAATGGTAAAAGCCAAAATGAAGTAATCCTAAGCGGAATTTCAGCATTATGTTGCGGTATAGCTTTTTTACGTATAGAGAAGAAGTATTTTCAACTGATTCTTGTATGCTCTTAAGCTTTGAATTTAGTGTTCACAAGAAATTTAGATTTAGATTTATGCGTTTGTACTTGGAAAATGCTATAAAAATGTCGAAGTGCTGTAATTGTTGACAATTAAATGCTGATTTGGCGCAATTTTGCCAGGAAGACATCGTCAAAAAAGAAACGCAGAAAAAAGTTCCAACTTTCCAAAACATTCAAGTTCGACCTTTTATTGTTAAGCGTAGAAAATATTTTGCATATAGAATTTTCCTTCAAAAACTACTGGCAAACACTTTGGGAATTTGGAAGATATCTCAAACTGAAGTGTTAGCCGTCGTCTACTAGATCGATATCACTTAAACACGCACGATATTCGATTAAAATCTGAGAAACGATTATAGTAACGGAGCGAATATAATAACGTTATTGATAAGTATAGATGGGCTCCGTTTCTAGCATACCTCTTAATCTAAAACATCAAAACGGATACTATAAAAAACATATTTAATCTTTGGAACAAATCTTTTTGATTTGTGGGATTAAAGCTCTTTGTCTCACTTACCTTAAATCAAGTCTCCTTTTTAGACTTTTTTTTGTAAAATTCTAGGGAATATAAATTGAGTAAGTAGTTTTGCAGCTCGCTGTAAACGAGACTGAAGTGGTACCTACTTTAAAATCGAAAGATGAGTCTTAATTTGAAAGAATTTGGGTGAAATTTGTGGCGATTGATCCCTGCCTGAATGGCAGATGTTTGGATATTTGTTTTTGTCTGTTTTTTCGTTTTATTTTTTCCTCTATAAACAAACAATGCAAAGTAAAAAGTATTTTGCCATGAATAGTGCTATGTCAACTGTGTACATGTGCAAGGAACTCCACTCTCTCGATTTAAAAAATATAACTTTTGATTAACAAATAAAATTATCCAAAATGTCATTAGGAAAATCCTTTCGCTCCGAAAGCTGGACCAAACATAGCAGTGTTAAAAAGCCATGCTTCAAACTAACGAACATCAATTCAAAGGAACAAGATTATCACAACATTCAAGAATGTCAAGTCGCTTCCATATGGTAATTGCTTTATACAATCGATCTGTCACCTCTACATCAGTTTTGTTAGATTTTGATAACTTTAATTTAGCACATGGCTGAAACTCATATATTTTATTGTGTGCAATTAAATCGAAACCAATTTTATTCTGTCGCCTTAGAGCCTAGTTAGTCTAGAGAAAAGTTAGCTAGGGGATTTGGGCCATATATTATTACAACCTGAGCGAGCAATTTTTTCGCGCACTTTGAAAACGTTATTTGAAGTGTCTGGATTTCAGTTTTACACAAAACTGGGCAAGCCCTTTAGGCAAATTAATGCAACAGCCAATGCGAAACGTCGTCACCCACCGCCCCACCCCCGGGCAACGCCCCGGCCATTTCAGTTTTGTCAATTCTGAGCGCTAATTAGATATAGTGTAACTTTGGTAATTTTAAAAGAGTTTTCGGTTTCAATCCACAAACAGTTATCGCAAGTATCAACTCCGTTCGATAGAGCCGAGTGGTCACACTTAAAAACCCTTAAAAAGAAAACTAAATTTTCTCGCACACAAAGGTAAATACAAAAAAGAAGAGCTATTTCACGAGTATCAAATATCTCTGATCTTAAGTAAAAAATGCTTTATCTAATGACGGTAGTTTTAATGGCGGGCTATTAAACTGTCAAGAGTGATTTGTCAAGGCGTCCACTTAATTGGCTTCCTTACTTCGTTTCCTAAGTCGTCTGTACTCTTTTCTCATATATTCGATAATAATGTTTAAAATCAATAAGCAAGAAAAGATGAAAATAAGACGTTATGATATGGTTTTATCAGTTATTTTTGGAACTGTTTTAAATTTAAATTCGACTTCAAATTTTTTTCGTTCGTTCGTTCGTTCGTTCGTTCGTTCGTTCGTTCGTCCGTCCGGCCGTCGGTCCGTTTGTTGCCCGATGTGCCGTAAGAGTCCCCGCAGAGATATAATGCTTTTTGTTTAAGCTTTAATTATCTAACGCTCACTTTTTCCAAAAAATTGTTTTGGAAAACGATTACATCCACTTTGCCTCTTAAAGCGTATTTTGGTATGATCACGTGAACTATGACGTCACAAGTTAAGGAAATGATAAAAATATGACGTGGCCGTGAATTTATAAAATAGCAAAAAAACTGAATGTAGAAATTTAATCCAATTAAGAAGACAAATAAGATCACGCTTAGACAGTTTGACTTTCATGGCAGGGAAAGGAGATATAAAGGGGATCATTTGGTCACGTGACCTGTTTTACCTGATATTCCCTTAACAGCAAGTGAAAGTCATAATATCTAAGCGTGGTTCTTTAGAGTTTCTTAATTGGAGTCTTTTGAAGTTATGTCCATTCAAAGTCGGAGCCCCATTTCTAGAAAGAAAAAAACAGATCCTTTATTCCTATGAACCGGTCACGTGATCGCCATAAACGGAATTTTTTCGTTAGGTTCACTGCCAGGCCAAGTTCTACTTATGTGCCAAGTTTCAAGATAATTGGATAAGTCTTACGAACATTGCATTAGAAAAAAATATTTTTTCCCGGCTTTTGGGGCTAAACCCAGGCCTTAACGTACTTGAAAGAAAGAACGAAACGTACGGTACCTTGACTCAGCTTAATGGCCATGCGTTTCCCATGCATTGATTTTCAAAAGCTGCGTCATCTTTCTCAAACTTGTATTATTGTCTCCAGTAATTCGCGCACTTCTATTGTTAAGCGTGCTTATATTCGCACCTTTATATAAGGTGTTCCAATCACGACTAAAATATGGGAAAAAGCCATTGGATCAGCTAATAAGGTTACTCACGTCATTATATATAGTCAAATATTTGCCGAGTTCTCGAATAGACATGACAGGCCATATCCGAGATACTCTCTATTTCCCGCGAACGTTGCTACATTTTCACACGAAGCCTCTATCGACTTTATAACTATTGTCTGCGGAAATTGGATCGAACAATAATTTTAATGTCGAGGCTCCGTACGAAAATAAGCAAATATATGAAAATATATGAAGCCTCGACTTGAAACTATTGTTCGTGGAACGTATCTCGGAAATGGCCTTTTAAGGTCGACATTGGAAAATGATGGTCCCATGCAGTTCTGCTTGACAACAAATGATAGTTCTAATACTGACTGATTTTATATTGGACATTTTTCCTGCATGATCAATTAGATCTGTCGACTCTTTATTTTTTTATTCATTTTTCAGTTTTGAAAATCACATAAAAGATAAAATAATCTTCTGTAAAGGCTCGTTTACACGAGCGATATTTGCAGTGCGATTGTCGCGCGACAATCGCAGATATTTGGTTTCAGCATGGAAATCGCTCGTGTAAACAGCCGGCGATTCTCACGTGATGATCGCCGCGATAATCGCCAGCTGTTTACACGAGCGATTTCCATG
>JANTNT010085098.1:0-11425 GCA_024752375.1 Entacmaea quadricolor | reverse complement strand
GTGTATATTCTTTGTTTTGGGGCATTGTTGTATTGTATGCATCGTTCTTTGTTAACCGGTACACGACGGAACTACCGGTATTTTTCTATGAATATTTTTGATGACTTTCGGTTATTTTCAACAGAACAATGGATTCGTGACTGTTCAGGCTTCGTGCGGAATTTTATACATATTTGCTGCATTTTCGCACAAAGCCTCGACTCAAAACTATTGTTAGCAGGAATTGGAGCTCACAAAAGTTTTAAAGTCGATGATTCGTGCGAAAATCAACAAATATATGAAACTTTCGCACGAAGCCTCGACTGAAACTACTGTTCGCGTATCTCGGAAATGGCCTATTGAATTTGAGCCTTATTTTTAAAATCAAGGAGTTCCTTTTAGTAAAGCTCTCTTTTTTTACGGATTTCAAGTTTGTGCAAATTTACATGAAAATTATATTCAAAATTTGGCGTTAAATGTATTTTTATTTACCATTCCTATTAAAGGCGCAGATATAAAAAAATTCATTTTACTTAGCTTTATGTCCGTCACTATGGGGGTGTTCGACGGTTCGAACCCCCCTCCATCCTTACCCCTTCTATTTGATTTTCTGCGAGAACAGCTAAATGCATAAAACCTGATATATTGGCTGTGACGGGCCTGTTTGTAATACAATTTGGGCTAAGAGATCATGGCCTTACAACAAGACTCTGAGACCGTTTTGTTAAAAAATCAAGATTTAGAGACGGGATTCCAAGAAAATGGCGAATTTTGGCAAACCCCAAATCTTAAGGGCCATTGCCCCCGCGGAATTGGCTACTTCTTCAATAAGCGTTGTCAACTTATCGTTGTCAACTTAGTTTGGACGTTAATCTAGTAGTTTACATTATCAGCAAAAACTCGTGTATTGCCATGGTTGAACTATGAGAAAACTCACTTCCTAACTGATTGCAAAATCTGCTCGCTTTGCTCTCAAAACAATTCATGAATCCTTTCCGTTAGCAACAAAACCCATTGCTCATAAAAAATGCGGCTCGCTTCGCTCACTGTTTATTTAAAAAAAATGTTTATAAGTAACTCATTATTCAACCGTATCTACCTAATATTTATTTCTATGAGTTGAGCTGCTATTCTAAATAAACTACTCAGACAATAAGTGCATATTGATAGTTTGGTCCACTTTGGACCCATCTTCCGCCCCACCCACACACACAAAATCCTGGCTACGGGCCTGTAATGGTACCGTATAATTTCTATATATTTGTAGTTAAACTCTCAAACTCTAGCGTACTGGCGGCCAGTGTTTTATTCTTAATTCCCCGCCCCCCTTTCCCGTACTTCACCGTGAAGGGGAAGGGGGACTAGCAACGTTCTTCCAGAGATGTCTCCACGCTCATGGATATATATCGAATTAATTTAAACAATAAAACTTGTATCGCGCTCCACCGGCAATTCTATATTTATATATGGATAAATTACCTCATTTGGAAGTTAACGTAGATCCTTTCTGGTGATTTTACTGCATTCTGAAGCTTTAAGTATTCGAAATGTGAGTCTGAACTTGTAGATAAAATAACGACCGAAGAAACTCTTCTTGTATTTTGGCTTAGGGACCTGGCTTGGCATGTGTGTTTGCGCTTTGACACAGGGTGTCCGCATGATCAGCACGAATTTATGTGTCTGCGTGTGTCTGCGTGTGTCTGCGTGCGTGTGTCTGCGTGCGTGTGTCTGCGTGCGTGTCTGCGTGTGTGTGGCTTTAGTGAATCAATTATACTAAAAGGTAAAATTAAAAATATCTGATAAATTTATTTATTTATTTCTATAGGGGAGTTACCCAGTTTATCACAGTTTACATGACACATTTCCCTGGATAAAAAAATTCACCGACCCTGACTTCCGCTACCACAGCGCGGTTACCAAGGTGGCACTAAGACTGACATTTGATATCGCAGGCGCACAAGTAGTACCTTTTGATTTGAATCGCTTAGCGTCTTCCTTGGAGGGGTATGGTAAGGTGCTGGAGGAAAAACATTCTAAAGTCCTCGGTTCAAAAGGAATCACGCTTGGTAAGTATATATTTTAAACATATAACAACGCACAAACCCAAAAGTACGACTACTTTTCAGGCCTGGCCGGGGGGAGGGTAGTAGGATACCCAAATACCCGATTTTTTTTCTTAAGATACCAATATACCTAAAAAAAAATTTTTTTATCATTTTTTATTTTTTTAATTTTATGAGCTCACAAAAGATACCTAAATTTCACAAATTTAATTCTGAAAGGATACCAAATACCCAAAATTTTGCCTCGATACTCGAATATCCGAAAGAAAATAGCCGTGATACCTGAATACCCAAAACCCCTGGCCAGGCCTGACTTTTTATCAGATCGCGGATACTTTTGGCATCGATTTTTTGCTGACAAGCATTCACATTCCAATTGCATTTTTTGGAAATATAAAATTCTTCCAAATGTGAAACAAAGTAAAAAGTTCCAAACAGAAATGTGTACGTTTAAGCCTGGTTTCCACGACGACGCAAGCACAAGTTCAAGCACTTACAGGCACAAGCGCAAGGATTAAAGAATTTTGATACTAGTGCTTGCGTTTGTACTTGCGTCGTAAAAACCACGCTTTAGCCGCTAAAAACCTCGTGCCAAAAGTCAAATACTTTAAATGTGGTCAAACTTTTGGAATTCGCGTTTTAATAGTTTGTTGAATCACAATTTTTTTCTTATTTTTTCTCTGATTTTTTTAACGTCTGCTAGAATATGTTACAAAAGCCATCGATGAGTTCAAAACATCAGCCAAAGAATTCATGGAGTTTCTTAGTGCGTTAAACAAAACCACGTACGTATTAAATATTCTTGATACCAGAGCCCCACGTTCCTCTTGGTCTCCGGAAAACAAACGAAGGACACTGGGCGGAACTAAGTGCCCCGTTTTCTGATTGGCTAATAAATACAATAATGAAGACCAAACAAAACAGTCTCAGAGTCCTTCGTTTCTTGGCAGAGAAAAGAGACGCGAGCTTTCGGAACGAGAACCAGTGGTATGTAAAGAATTTAAAATATGTATATACCTTGATTCTCAAAATCCCAGCTACAACATGGCGGCAATGTAACACGCTCTCCGGGAAGACTGCCAAGCCTTGGCTACCGCATTGAAATTAAAAAGGAAACAATAATGGCGGATGCAGAGGAGGGGAACATTAACACCGGCTCCCCCTTACACTCTTTTTACCCCGTTTTTTCTTGTTGTCCTGTCCTTATTACGACAATAATGACGTCCCCTGTTTCTAGGTGTTGGACTCCCCTTTCAAATATCCTTTTGGAACCCCCCTTTCAAAAATGATGTGTTCGCCCTTACAATAGGTTGGGTAGAAACCTAGAAACTATATTGAGTAGAAACGTTAACGATATATTTGCATGGTTTCACCGGCGATAAGCCTTATACCAAGACTTATTTGTTATGAATGACAAGAAGTATTTGTTCTCCTGCCTCCACCACACAGACATGACGTGATAGATTGTGCACTTTTTCCAAACTTAAAATATATCTTTTCTCGTTTTTTCCTAGACCTCTTGAGTTGCGTATGGCGAATGATCGATTAATCCAAGTAGAAAGATCATTCATAAACTCTGAAGGACTTCCTGGAAGACCTGCAATGAGGTGATGTTATGATTTAGAGCAGATTTCGTATGGCTGTGAAAGAACACGGCACGCGACACGGTCACGGCACGGATTCCTCCAATCATACTAAGCAAAACATTTCAAGTCAACGTGTCACGTCATCGAACACTCAAACAGCTTCTTTTGCAAGCCAATCGCAAGGTGCGCGCTCCAATTCTCATCCAATCGCATTGCTTTGACACATCAGTATATCGCGGCACGGTACGGCACGGCACGGTCGTGTTGACACTTGCTCACACAAGAAAACTTCGCAAATGTGGTGTTCACGGCACGGTAACGGCACAGCACGTTCAAGACCTACGTTTTTCACAGTCATACGAAATCTGCTCTAATTGCTCTCAAGTGCTTCAGTAGAAGGGTACGAAGCGGGAGAAGGGAAAAAGAAGCGAGTACTCACCCAAATCTTCAAAACTTAACTTTAAAATGATGCGATTTATCCCCACCCTACCCCCAGATTGGGACGTCCCTCCACCTCTGCTAAGTGACATACTTGTTAAAAACAAAATGTGACGCGGAGGAACTGAGAACGAGCGAGCAAGACAAAAGAGGTAATGATCTTGGAGGGTCTTCTGGCTTTCTTTTTCTTTGTCCACCTCCTCTTACTCTCTCCTCGTCATCTCTACTCTTCACACAGGAAGCCCACAATCAGAGAAAAACTACATAGAGAGACGCCAAAGGCTACAGTCGTCTAGAGTGTTTACTAGTTCATGTATTGTAGAATCATTTTCTTCATTATTGATATACACTTTTTCAATTAACGTTGTTATCGCCAAAGGTGATCAGCAATAGGCGACAGAAACAAAATCAAACCAAATTACTTTACAAAGGAGATCTTTGCCCAGTGGTGCTGGCATTTCGACTTGATAAAACAAGAAATTGCTTCAAAATTAAATGGACACATAATGCGTCTCGGTTTTGGAAGGAACAATCGCCTATTACCTATTGCCTATCGCCTTTGGCGATGTCAACGTTTATTGAAATAGGTCTATACTGATTTCAAGACAACACCTTATATATTTGTAGGAATCTGGTATTTGCACCCAGCATCTTTAACTTGTACGCTGGCAGTAAGTTTGCAGGGATCACAGACTCCATCTTTGCAGCCAAAAACCGCAACGACACAAAGGACTGGGAAGAAGTTAAGAAACAAATCTCGATGGTGGTGCACGCATTGCGGTCAGCGGTTACCATCATAAAGCCAACTCAAAATTGATTTAGTACTGAAAATGATGACGAGGACGAGGACGATGATGGTGGTGGTGATAACATTCCTTATTATTGTTCAACTAGACGAATTTTTGTTATTATATACAACAGTTGAGATTCTAGTAGTAAATTATACCTAAAACTCAGTTAATTATTTACCATACTCAATTAATCTCGTTAACGCTATATTTCGTTATATTTGCCATAATTGGTATCTATTGCGTTTCACTCCTTTTGGGCATACAACAAAACATACAATTAGCGTGCAGCAAAGTCTACATACAAACAAAGAAACAAATCCAAACACTTTAATTACAACTTATTCATGGCCAGTCTCCTTGAGTTGTTTGGTGTCAATTACATAGGTTTCAGAGCACTAGCGTCAACAAGTCTACATTTTAAAAGCCACTCTTTCCTAATCTACTTCTGTAAGAATTACCTGTGGCACCAAGAACCATGACAGATTGTCTGCCGCTGAAAGTGGTGAATCGATGAACAGGGAATTGCTTGAATTTTAATTGAATTGCTTGGCGGTCAGTATTTTTATGTAATGATGAGGAAGAGGTGAATACCATGAGAATGGTTACAAATACAACATCAATACCAGACAAAGAATGGATCAGGTCCAGTACACCGTTATTTCAAGAATGTTGTCATCAAGAGAACCACAAAGTCCACAATGTTCTCTTCGTTTCTTGTTTCGATGGCTATTCTCCTTGTTCTCTGCCGGTTTCTTTCTGCAAAATCAAATCCAAATTCCAATATTTTAGCTAGGAATACATGCGCTTGTAACACTTTTTTTAATAGTTTGATAAAACTACCGAATCGTCGAAAATGAAGAGGAGTGATCTTTTTTGAATCAAGTGTAAGAAAACAGTTAAATAAAATGTCACATTGTGTTTGAAGTTTTTTGTTTTATTCAAATTTGTATACATTTTAGAGGGAAGGTTGGGCGCGTCAAAAGTGGGCGAGGCAGCATTTTTTAGTCCCACAAAAACGAGGGTTGGGCAAAAGAATCCAAAACTGGCAATGAATGAAACATGGGTTTTAGTTTTTTGCGGTAATGTAGTTGAATCTACATTTGTCGTTGAGATTTGAGAGGAAAATGGAATTCATAGAGATACAAATCAGATTTCACCAGCATAGAAGGCCGTGGGTTGGGAAATAGAACATATATATTTGTCCTTATTACTGATTACAATATAAATTTGATCATAGTACGTGCACATCGACTAGCCAAAGGCGCTGTTACACTAGGCAATCTTTCCAGCAACTTGTCTCGCAATTTTGTTGCGAGATAAAAAATAGCGCGTTGCAGTTACAAGAACGAGATATGTTACACTAGGCAATTTTTCTTGCAACTTGTCTCGCAACAAAATTGCGAGACAAGTTGCAAGGAAAATTGCCTATTGTATCAGAGCCTTTATAAAACCCTGTTGTATTGCTAACAGTATAAAACATATTATTATTGAAAATTTCCTCGTTTTCTGTCGTAAAATCGCCCAAAAAATATCGAGAATAACTTGTTACGTGGTTAAGACAATTACTCGAAAGAAATATAAAAATAAGTGTAAAGATCCATAGCATTAAAGCAAATTAAGAAGACTAAGCCATGATAAGCCTTCTTTCCTTAATTCGTTCGTAGTTCATTTAATGGATTTAATTAAGCAAGCCGTACAAAAAGGAGAATAAAAACCAAATGGGGGCGTATATTTAAAGATATTTTGAGTCTGATTATTGAAGTGATTTCCCAGAACTTCTTCCGGCTGTCTTTTTGAAATCGACATCATACGATTTTGCGATTTGGTTAAACTATGCTTTCACTTCGTACATTTTAATATAATTAAAATTCATGTCTTTTATATCCTCCGGCTATGCTATTTATCGCCTATAGCCCTTGTACCGGTATACCGAAGTATTTTTGTGAAAAAATCGAACTTAGAATCGAAGTTATAAGAATTTGGTCACTGACCGAGTTTAAGATGAATCCTATTTTGAGTTCTGAATGCCTTGATGATTTCCTGCCATTCAGTAAAAAAGGGGAAAGTGCAAAATAGCGAGAACTACCAAATTTGGCTTTAAAGATTTGATTTTACGATATTGAAATAGCTATTTTTAATAAGATGTATAAATTAATAAAGACCAATGCTACTCATTTTCTCGTAGAAGAAAGATAGGAAATGACTAATAATTACTATGATTAATGACTAAACACACCCAACTTGACACCCACATATTACTAGTAAGGCCAGATTTATAGTTTATATATCATTAATCTTACAAAATATTCTAAAATCTTTTTATGGTTATTGCCTTTAGGGTCTCACCGTGAGATTGATTTCGTAAAAATTTAGGTTATGAAAAGATACAGCAATAACAATCCAATCATTTCGCTACGATAAAAATGGATTTTCTTTTATTCGATTCCGGAAGATATCTGCCGGAAGTTTATGCTAAAGCGCATGCGCAGTCTTTCAAAACATTTCAAATCAAAATGGCGGATCAGGGCAAGAGCCGAGTTGATGGTCGCGAAATCTCGGTCTCTCTCAATCCTGAACGGCCTGTTCCTATGAAATTTTTTGCCACATGGGAAGTAGAGCGAACATCCCCAAATTGTATTCCAAGGTAAGGGTTTTTACTGTATCTTCTACGGCTTCTGATTTTAAGTAAAAGCGGTAATATATGACCCAGTTTGGTGCGGGAAACACGTCTTTACGTTAATTGAAAGGAACTTGGAGGTCATGATTCCCTTGCTTTTTTCTCTGTTGTTTACCTCAGTAAATCAAACGGTTTGTACCTCATTTTTCAAGTATAGAGTAGATTATTACATTTTAACAGCTATTTTGGCCAAATGATTCTTGGCATCATTTACCTTACAATATTGTGGAAAACTTTTGGTCTCGCGTTAAAACATCGATCTTGAGAAAAAAAATTTTCTTTTAATTTAGAGTAATATTCATATCAAGCAGTCAAAACCTCGCTTTAATCATATATTTTTTGCTTTATTTTCAACAATTCTATCCTATTTCCTCATTCGTAAATGATCCAGAACTCACGCTTGGATAAGTTGGTATAACCCTACGTGTTCTGATCATCTGCGCCTTGTCTTTTATGTCAAAATTGTCATTTACTGAAAGCTTTTCTAGTGTTGTGATCTTCTCGATTAAACCAAATAACAATTATCGTTGATTCAGGAGGCATTTTTGTTTCACTGCTGAGCTTTTCTTACCACATTTTGAACGTATAGATACATACAACTAATTTTGGAAAGTAGACGTGTTATGCACGATCACAAATATTAGAACGGGAAATCAATTAAATTATAGGACTTAAGTATAATTTTTTTCAAAGGCTACCTTCTGTTTACATCGTGTATTAAATATCAGCATTTCAGCGATTTATTCCTGTTTTTCCTTGCGATTTTTGCATTAAGTATTCCATCAAACATTTTATATATAATAGATGAAGGATTGCATGCTACTGTTATTTATTTAGGATCAAATTAGAAACAGTCTAAACATTTACATTTGAAGACTCACCCCTGAACATTGGCAGTTTTATTATTGTAATCTTGTTATTTTATAGAAAGAATATTTTGTCAAACTGCTATTCATTTTGATATAGTGCTTAGTATAGGTAATTTGAACCAACAATTTCAAAATATTAAATTCAGGATAAATTTAAACGATAAAAAGATTTAAAAAAGAAAAATTGTCAAAACAATGGCGTAATTTGTGACTCACTAAAACTGTTTTATTCAAGAATTTGTATAAAAATGCTGTAACCATGACCTTGATTATTTGTATTTTAGTCATCTGCTATTGGTAAAATACATGACTAAACTTGTCCTTGACGTAATTCCTGGATTTCTATTTCCTGCTTTAAAGTACTTGTGCCTTGGGCTATGTTTTGATCAAACAATAGAGCCAAAAGCATTTTCATAACAGCAAGTTGTATGGTAGCATTTGGGCTTAAGCCTCAGATGTAATCATTGGAGCCATTTAAAAATGCATGACCTTTTGTACAATGTTGTGTTTATAACTATAAATATAGCATGGGAGTGATTAAAGCTCTTAAATGTACAGTATGACTCAGATACTGTTAAAATTAAAACAATATACATACATGGTGTTTTTTGACATAAAATAAATTTGTGATGGCTATCTTTGAGGTAATAGAGTGGTTTTCATTTGACCGTGAAAGAATAGGCAATCTAATACATAGTAGTAGACACTAATTCCATTGTTTTCTTTTGTTTCCTTTCGACTATTACTCACTAACTATACTTTTTTCTTTCACGGTCAAATTAGAATCACTCTAGCAGAACTTATCATGTAAGATCTAGTGTTTTTCAGGTTAAGCTTCTTGACAAAACTGATCCAAATTAAGATACAGTATTATATACCATTAAAAATTAGATATTATTCAGTGGACATAATTTAATGATAATTTCTTATATAGTTTTCTGTGTGTTAAGGGTTAATTTTAAATTGTTTGTTTTGCACTTGACCAGCTGTCAACCAGTATTTTGACCTTCAGCATAATACTTTCAATTTATAAAATGAAAAATTTACAATTTGGCAAATTAATGTTTTCTTAAAATTATTTCTATAGTAGCCAGTCAAAATTTTATTATTGTTAATATACATGCATACATATAGCAGGCTTTTAAAAATTTATTCTTTTTTCAAAGGCCTAGTAAAGTCAAGTCACACTTCATAATGACCGGGGTACGTGTAGGAAAAAAGGATGAGATCAAGAGTTTATTTAAAAAGTTCAGTGATACAAATATAGTATGGAATAATAATAAACAAGGTTTAAAAGGTTAAATTTATCAGTGAAATCAGTTTTTGGAAGTCCTGTAGACCATTTTGAGAAATCTTTAGAAATTTAATTTGGTTAGCTTGGAATTGTATATTTGAAGATCTTTCAGGGACACATACATGTGATGACCACAGAAAAATGATATGGGGGTTTTTAACTACATTGTAATGACATGACAAAAAATAAGTTTAAGCTTTTTTTTACTTATGCTAATAACTTCATAGAGCACTAGTCAAAACATAAATTTGGGATCATTTGGAGCAAAATGGCTGAGATATGGGATGTTGGTCCATCCAGTTGGAGCTGAGCCAAAAATAAGAGACATCTGAACTTCAAAATTTAATTTCTCACTACTTAGGAAATGTTTCTACCTTAGTAAAATTAATTTTTGCCAGTATTCTAATAGAGGTTTGTTTTTAATTATCTTTTTTGTTGTTTTCAAAACTAAAAGATGAATTTTAAAAAATTAGTGACAACACACTATTGCCAGTCAGGACAGTAAATAGAATCAAAATGGACAACATTTTTGACATTAATTTTACTTGCATGTATCCAGAATTATTTTAGGAAGTCAAGTGTAACATTACATAGCCTGTAAGCTTGTTATATCCAAACTGGCTGGCTATCTATCATCTGTAAGTCTATTATGTTCAAGGAGGGTCAACAGTGTAGAATAAAAAAATTGAAGCACAACTAACAACACACTGACAACACATTTTGGCTTTAAGGGCTTGGCAAAGGGTAGTCGTTTTGTGGGCAATTCTGACTGGAAGATCTTCTTTCTTGAATAATCATTTAAATAATAATTTGTATTTTATTCAAGTAGCCAACCTGTAAAAATTAATCTTTTTTTTTTTAATTACTTGGTATTTTTAAAAGATTTCTATATTGAATTTTTATTCGTAGTAAGTAATTTAATTATTTTGTCTGCTGCCATTTGTGAATTTTTTGTAAGGAATTTTATTTTTTACAGGGGAAAAAGACAAAACCAAGGGTAACAAATAAGATTATAATGGTATTTTAAGCTTGCTTCAATACATGTACAAAAATACAGAAACTATCTTTTAATCTGTCAAATCTGTATGACTAAGAATGCCAACAAACACTGTAATTTGTGTTTCTATTTGACTTGGGTCAAAATATAGCTAGTTTCCTTGTTTACAACATCTTATAAGAAATCTTTTGTGTTTTTTTCCCTCCCAAAACCAAAAATTTCAGTGTTTAAAATCCATGATTACATGTACAAATGCCCTTACCTAATTATATCAACTCCCCATGGCTGTTTCAGAGTATGATAAAAAGGACATGTTGATAGATAATTATGTACATATATAACTTTAACACTTACTTTGTACAATGTATAAGGAAATGAAGAACTAATGATGACATAAAAATAGTTGGAATAAGTTGACATTTAAAATACTATTTAATATTCACATTTTTTTGTAGAATCTGTAATTTAAAATTGACTCGCTTGGAAGTTATTAAATGTCTGGAACCAAATCTAACAGAAGTCCTTATATCTGTATCAATGCAGGTATTTATATCAAATTATATACATGTATCTCTAATAATAATATGATAATAGTGGGTTCTTGTATAGCGCATTTCACCATGTCTCAATTATGCGCTTCACAGTTCAGTGTCGTCAGTGGAGGACTTTACGGGCTGCATTACAAGGTGCCATTGGCAGCCGCACAGCTTACAATCATGAGAAGATAATTA
>JANTNT010084987.1:0-11425 GCA_024752375.1 Entacmaea quadricolor | reverse complement strand
TGCTATTTTCTATGTGACAAATTTGATAGTAGAATCGTTTCCCCAATGAATTAAATATTGTTTAACGTAACGCTAGCATGATAAGGGTCTATTACCAAGGATAGATTTGGTACACATCAAAACATCCACTTGCTTATTCCAGACTTACAGATACTGTATCAGCAATGGCTTTGCTAGTGTTGCCTTTGTCATCTTTAATGGTGATTGGACGTCCATCATTTATTCGTTCTAAGGCAGCAGGGCAATCGAGCTGGAAAAAAAACTCACACATGAATATAACTCCATGTTGAACATGAATGACATCTACACTTTTCTAACTTCAAATCTAAACTAAACCACAATAAAACAAAATTATATAAATTTTATTAATTACTTACTCTAAATTTTTTCATGAAAGAATCCACTGTAGGGAATTCAGCTGATTGAACAAGTTTGAATGCTGCCTACAAACACAAATAGAAAACTAAAAGGTTGTTTACTGTGTGTTGCCTTTGAGCATGATCTGCAAACATTTTTCAACTTCATTGAAGTTTGAAAAAGTTGTGTTGGCATGTGGCATAATATCATGTTTCTATGGCTCATTACATTTTGTGTTTTTCTCTTGGGAAACAAAAATGATGGGTTGTCAAAGCCTGTAAAAACTTTCATTGGCTAATTTTGCTCTGTAATTGTTCTGAAAGATTTTTGACAGCTTATCATTTTTCCCCATTTCTGGTTGGAAGCCCTTCTCCCAACCTTGCCTCTATCCCCCTTGACAACAGCACATATTGGACAGGAGTTTATGCTCAGCAGAGTTTTAAAAGAAGGTACTTTTTAATTTATTACATTTGGTAACATAAGTTAGGTTCTTCTTTCTTACTTTATATTGTACCAGAAGTTTAGAGCAAGCTGCAGTATACCTGAAGTATAATTGTACATAGGTACATGTTAGAAACAAATTGAATGTTGAAAAATATCATTATTAAAAGAAGAACATGGAATTAGATTGCTTGTGCCTTGATGCAGCATTAATTAAGAAACAGTCCTACAGCTGAAAAGTGATTGACTTTTTTCTGAATGTCAAATTACTGGTCAAACACAAAGCACTAAAATGAGGTTTCAAGGTAGACATTTGAATAATCCTTTCAAATGACCTTGCAGCCTCAATTGAATGTTTTGTTTCACCAGTGAACCGATGTATGGAAACTGGTCAATGTCCAAGAACAAGAATTGATCTATGAAGTCTCTTTCCAGATTCTTGAGAGGTGAGTTGTTTTATTATTTGTTAGGTTTCTTTTATTATTGGTTTTAAAGCCAACTTACTCTTTTGGGGTAACTGCATCTCTTATGTATGCTTTTTCTAGACACTGTAGTGTATTAATGATTGAAAACAAATCTGCCATGTTGTCATACCTGAGAAATAAATGAAGTAATAGATCAAACTTAAGAAAGAGTGGTTTCATTAGGAGGGTTAGAAAACAAGGCGAAGCTCAGTTTTTAACTGACTTCTCTGTGTTTTGATACACTGATTAAACACCCTTTCAATTGGCCTTTTGCAAAAATTGGTCACGTGGTACAAAAGCTGTCTTGCTGGATGGCAAACTGCGCACTGGGACATCAAAAAAAAAAAGAAAAGTCAAGGTTTGTTCCGAAGGTTTCCACATTCCTTTGCCCTCCAGCATGGCAGATTTTGTACCACTTGACCAATTGTTGCAAAAGGCCTATTGTTTGATCTAGTTTCTCAATTTTATTGATAATTAAAACCCTCAGGCATTCACTGGGCTGCCTCTTATATTCTGAAAGGTACCTAACAAATGGTGTTGTGTTATAGTCTGTTGCATTATACTCTGGCTTCAATTTAGTTGATCTTTTAGTATTTACGTATTTCCTGCTTAGATCATGAAAATTATATTGAAATTAAATTTCGTTATTCACTTTGTTAAACATAAGAAAGAGCCTTTGTTACTCATCTTCCTTCAGCTTGTAATTTACCTCGGCTCTAAGCTGATACTTTTTGCTCGCTTCTAGTTCTTTAATTGGTTTCTACAAGTCTGTTTTTAAGCAGATTGCCATATTTTTTTGGCATAAGTAGTTTGGGTTCAAACATTTTAGCTAGACATTCATTGAGTTGAAATATGAAAAGTTCATTCAAACCCATTAACTTAAATGTGTTCTTTGTCATTAAACTCTGATTTATTTGCCTGATTTCAGTCTTAAAAGATAGTTTGTTTTTAACTGAAAGCCTTTTGATTTTTTTTTTCATACCAAAACTTTGATTGACATCCACAATGACTAACTGTCATGTGACGTCACATTGATGTCAGGTTTCACTGACTGGAACCTGTGTCCTGTTAATTGTAAACTCTAATTTGAAGCTTCTTGGGAACCCTGATGATGGTGATGATGTCATAGACTTGCACAATTTTAGGTATTTGTAACAGGAGAGAAAAAAACACAGGAGAATTCGAGAGCAGATCAGTCTCTCAGCTGCTCAAGAGTTCTCCCAAACATACCGAGGTGTTTCATTAGCATGTCAAAACATGGAAAGGGCGTGTTTCATTTATTTTATAAAATAATTACTTTTCTCTTGTATAAGAAGAAACTACAAAACATATTGAATAACAAGGCATGAAAAGGCAGGAAAATACAAAAATTTTGATGTGCGCACACCAGGAAAAGCAATGTCTTGACAAGCAAATGAAACATGGCTAATCTGCCAATTACAGCACGCGTACTATTAAAATTATTTTATAATTTCTAATGAAACAATACACAATTGTTAATAATCAACAGATAAAAATCAAATGTCTCAAGATTTGATTGACAAGTAAGTCGGTAAGCTTATGTGTGTGACTGTGTAAATATTCCAACAAGAGTTTTATTGATTACTTACGTTTCTCTTTCTCGGGCAGTTTTATAAAGCTTCACTTCCTATTATTAAAACAATAAAACAACACAAAGAACCAAAAAAAATATTGTAAGCTTCAACTTAGTTCTAAAAATATTTTCCCATGTCGAACTATCAAAATATCTAGAAATTTTTAAGATTTATATAAAACTATATCGAATTAGACATAACATACCTCGTAAAGCTCTGGCCTCATTGCTACAGAATAAAGATAAGAGTAAAAGAAGAAACAAGTGAAATCTCACTGCAAATGATACGATCACATAAGCTTACAACAGACAACGAAAGGTTTTCTTGCTGACAGTAAAATGCTACTCATATTCTACAAGGAAAATTAGTATTTTTCTTCTTTTTAAAAAATCAACATCGATCTGCATTTTTAACACAAGCTAATAGTTACCTTGTTGTGAAGTTTGACTACCTGAAATACCCGAAAACATGGTAGGATATTGTGTCAATTTGACAAAATATAACCTGTTTATGTCGACCCAACTGTTCTGTATTTTTTCTTTAGACTGCCAAAGGGTGGTCATGGGTAATTTTGTATTACGTCAAAATTTAATTTTAGCAGCTTGAGTTCTTGCGTGACGTCTGTGTGACGGTGTGACTGCGTGACAGAATAAATTCCCAGGTTATAAAAAGAACATTACCATAATGGGTGGATTTTGGGATGGGCCGGACCGCGGCCTCCCCTTTTGAGTGATATATTTTTTTTAAGTTTGCATGCAGTCTTGAGGGTTTTGTCTCAGGGCGGAATTGTCAGGCCCACCCTTTCTTTGATTTCTGGATCCGCCCCTGATTACAGGTACGTGTATTGTATATGAGACAGCTTCTGTATTTAATTTTTTACTGTCTTTTTTCAACACGAGAAACCACAACCACTACAGTTGGAGTGTGTTTATGTATGTGTCTGTGTGTGGTGAGTGTGTGTGTGTGTGTGTGTGTATGGGGGGAGGGGGGCTACGAAAGAAGGATGGCTAAAAAGGGGTCCAAGATTTTAGGAGTTTAGTTCCCAATAGCCCGGTTCCCGGGAATAAGGCTTTCCGCAAGTTGACCGACAATTTAACGTTTTGCAATTTTTATATTTTTAAAAAGTTTGGACCAATATTTTAGGAAATTATAAGTAACGTTTTTGACTTTTTGAAGCAACTTGTACACGGCCTTACCCGAAATCGTAAAAGCTGTAAAAAAAGTTGCTGAGTAGCTTAATTGTGGACAGCCCTACCTGGAAATAAAAGACACCAAAAACAACGATTTCATGATATATGTTTTTATTGTCATTGGAATAGCACTCAACTTGATTCAATTTTTACTAATAAATAAAGTATTCATGGAATTTTTCTTCTTGGAATTTTTCATGTGAGGGGCAGAATTGCTTCTTGAAACGACTAGTAATTTTCTTTGTATTTCTTTAGTTTGCTTGGCAGCCTATATCTCGAGTCGAAAGAGACCATGCACCCTCCGTGGTTAACCATTAAGAGAAGTGTCTCTTGATAACAAATATATTACAACTAAACACGCGAGCAACACATGATTAACTGAACAAATTCAAACGATGTTGACCATAGCCAGAAACAGCATTCCCATTCCATATATGATAAAAATTTTTAACTAATAAAGTAGGAAAAGTTATCAGTATATTATCTTCGTTCGAAGAAGACGTCTCTTATCCTTCGAGTTTCGACAGAAGAATTAGCTAAAGGCTTTGTTTGCATCGTTTTGTAGACATGGTTAGCAAATGCAACTGCTTTTCTGTGATCTGTTACCTTTCCATCTCTGTAAATATAACAAAAGATATATAAATCTTAAATCCTTTCAACCAATTGTTTTGAGCGACGGCAGCAAAGAGCATGCGAATTAAGAGAAAATTTCTGTGACAAGTCACACAGGCACATTATTATTATAACAGTGACATCGATTGACAGCTGTTAATAGGGCTACAAAGTTGTGACGTATTTCCGGGTCCAACTCCACAAAAAGAACGCTAAAATCTTGCAATAACTTGATCCTAAGATTTATTGCCTTTCTCCGACAACCATATATATGAACAAAAAAATCGAGTATCGAACACCAGCCAATCAAAAAGCAGGTTTCGAGCGGTGAAGGTATTCTGAAAAAATCATGCAATGGGAGAAAAATTTTAAAAATCTCTGCAGAAATTATTATATATTTGGACCCGTAAGTCTAAATTTCGTTCGAATGACGTCACACTTTGCAGCTCAATAGGGAACCCGAGGTCATTGACTATTGCGCAATTTTTGGATTTTGTCGCACAGGAAACGGAGGTCTACACGAAAGGCCGGTTACTTTAGACTGAGCTAGACATAGGCAACCCAGTAATAAATTGATTGACAATTACCTCTGCCCTTTATTGTGTGTGTAACGTCCGAGCAAAACAATTTAAAGCCGCCATTCAGTATCAATAAACAATGAGTGTACTATTGGCTACTTACTTAACATAAAATGGAGGCGTCGTGTCGTATGATATCTTTGGTAAAATAAAGATATTGACTGGTGGAACAGTCTCTGTGCGATCTCTGTAGTGTTCTCTATGATATTGTGATTTCTAAAGTTCAAGAAATTATAATTTCAGTTAAGGTTAATCAACATGATAATCTTCTAAATGCAGACCGTTTTTCTTTTAAAAAGAAAAACTGAAAACGAAGACTGTGACAAAGGAATGAACATTAAGTTGCATAAAAAAAAATTCGAAAGAGAACGGAATTAGCCTAAACTTACTTTGTCAAACTCCTTGATTGAAACACCTCTATCATCAACATTAAACAGTTTGTATTTTGGAGCTGCTAACCACCGGTCACGTGATGCTGTTCGTGCACCCACCACGTGATCAGGGTTCTTGGTATAGTAAGTAGGGAATGGGATGAATTTATCTCCACCTCTTCCCATACGTTCTTTACTCGTTTTAAGGGTATCCTGTCTGTAATCGCTGAACCAATTGGCTGTAGTGTTACCGAACGTATCACTATATTTGTACTTAATAGTAGGCGTGTAACCTAGGTAACTGAACGTGGAAATATATTTGTTAGTAATGCGTTGAGCGCCCTTAAGCTCTAAAAGGATTTTTAAAATTTCAAAGTATTTATCGCTTTACTTTCACAAATAGTTATCCTCTAGATAAGTTAGAGAGTGATATAACCTATCCCCCCCATATCAGTCCTATCCAGGGGTACCACGGGCAAAATGCTAGATATACTGAATTTGTTTAAAAAGTCTCATTCTAATATTTATCTGAATAATTCAGTAAAATTCGCAGAGGTTCAAAGGTTTTTATTTCCACATTTATAAAAGTTAATATAGTTAAATGATTATAATTCACAATAACAGCGGAAAAGAAAGAATGACTAAAAAATTTAACTAAAAATTTTAAGTAAAAATTATCGTTTAGCCAAAAAATAAATAAGTAAATAAAATAAAAAAAGTTAAAAAAAAATCAAAATTGATATCGCTGGAATTGATATTAAATAAAAGCCTGTCAGGTATCCCGGCATTTTACTTTTGGGGTTAGACTTTCAAAATATAGGAGCACTGGCAAATCCAAAAAATCTATTTAATGCTTCACAGAAAATGTGTCTTACAGAATATCTATTACATTCTATTTGCCATTAATAAACGGTTTACGTTATAAATATAAAATCTGAATATCGATCTCGACTTTCAATCAATACTGATTTGTTCTTAGTTACGAGCTCCGAGTCCAAACAACATTATTCCATTAGCGCAAGAGTCTTGAACATTTCGGGATATAAAACTGATTAAATACTCAGCTGTGCCTACAAGTGAATAAATATTTTAGACAGGAGAATCATGTTTGTGTTAATAGATGTTGTCATTTCATACAAACAGACATAAAACCTACCCAGGAACGTGTCTTGGATGCTTGTAAAGCTCCATATTTGTCGTTACAAGAGTCATTTTTTGCATTTTTCCTGCGATTTTCTATTATTTGGTACTGATATTTTTCATAAAGAATATCGTGGTTTTGTTGTCTTTGGTATTATGTTGGTAACTATTCACAAACAGCGTGCTAAAACCACACAATGGCGTTGCTAGCAACAGAAAATTTGCATTTTGATTTAAAGCCGTATAGAGCGTGACAGGTGATTTGAGCGTGACTTACAGTAACGCGCATTGGCCGTAAAAGTACCTAAGTATCCAGCTGCTGGGAAGCCTCATGACTAAATGCCGTCAATACTGATCATGGACACCGACGCCCTGGGAACTAAGAATGGAACGGCTATAAATTCTTACAATGATTTTTTCCATGGTGAACGGACTGCTATTTTACGCGCGGAGGTAGCTAGTTATAGTAATGTGTGTAGACTTGACAATGGTTCTTTTACGTCTATCAGGTTAGCGTGAACGGTTGGGAGATGGAACCAGCATTCAAGCAACAGATATTTTAAGACCTTGAGTGCCTGGTCTGGCCGGGAATTTAACCCATGGTCTCCCAAATTATATACACCGATGATCAACCAACCAAACTAACTAAACAATGGAGTGGAGTGGAGGGGATCTGGAGTGGAGTGGAGGGGAGGTGGAGTGGATTGGAGTTGGAGGTGGAGGAGGAGGACAGAAAGAAAAAAATAAAAAAATAAATAAAAAGATAAGGCAGTTTACTGAGTTGCAAGTTTTATATTTTTAATATCTAAATACTTTAGCATAAATTTTTAACAGACATGTAAATCAAATATATACATAGGATAGACCCTATAGGAACAGGCATATTACAACATGTTTCTACATATTTTTAAGATCGCAAACTATAAGAGTTAAAACTGTGTCCTCTGTATCAGTCAAGTTATGAGACTAATGTCTGACCGGGAGGGGTTTCGGCAATTTTAGCTGCTTCAAATGATATTACTTCATGAGCCGCATTGTTTGCCTCCAGGAAGCGATTGATATTCTCAATAACCTTCATCATTTCTGTTTGCAACCAGATAAGCTTATCTCCATTTCTGGCCGACTCTAGCTCAAACTGAGCAATGCCTGCTCTGGTTTCTAGGCCTCGTAATCGGTAGTAGTACTCAAGTGCTTCATGCATACGTGTCTGCAGTACAGTTAACTGGAGAGAGAATTTGACAAATAGTTTTTAACGCCGTTTGTGTTTCATATAGTCCGCGTAGCTGTGGAATTCGTTTGGCCGAGTGGGTAAAAGGAAGTTCTCAAATTAATGAATAATTAATGAGAACAAAACAAAGGAAAATCAGTACCGTGGCGTGGTTTGGATACAGTGATCCAACACTTGCATAAATTAAGCTAACTTTAGCTTTGAATTTCTCCAAAAATTATTAATAAAATTGAGAAGCTCGATCAAACACTTGAAAGAGTGTTTCATCAGTGTATCCAAACACCTCGAAGTTGGTTAAAAAAACTCGGCTTCGCCTCGTTTTTTTCAACTCCCTTCTCGGTGTTTGGATACACTGATGAAATACTCTCTCTCGTGTTTGATCTATTACGTTAAGAACAAGATATATTTCCCACTTGTGTGTCATGTTTGTGAAATAAGAAAAAATAATTAAAGAGCGTGCTTTAGGTGTGTATAAAGATTGTGTAGCTATAAAACTAATTCTTGAGAAGTTTTCGTATCAGTGGGAAACGTACGCTACTGTGACTCTTAAAGGGCTTCCGCTCTGAACCAATCAGAAAGCGAGAAAACAGACACCATCCAATCACAATGCTTGTATACGGAAGCCATTTAAGAGTCACGGTACCGTACGTTTCCCACTCACTCGAAAGGTGCTCTATAGGCCTTTTGCAACAGTTGGTCATATGGTACAAAAGCCGCCTTGCTGGATGGCAAACTGCGCACTGGGACATCAAAAACAAAGAAAAGTCAAGGTTTACTGGTTGAAGTCGCTTTGTTCTAAAGGTTTTCACATTCCTTTGCCATCCAGCACGGCGGATTTTGTACCACGTGACCAACTGTTGCAAAAGGCCTATTCCTTCAGTTTTTTGACTGCACGTCTGAAATACAAGTTTTTTGAATTACCCAAAAAAGGAAGATCAAAGAATAAAATAATAGGATGGTTATTTACCTGTCTGTGATCTTTTAAGCTACCTTCATCGTGTACTCGTTTTTCAAATTTTCTCGTCAAAGCAGCTTTTCGATTCAGGAATTCTTTTTGTAGACGTTGATATTGTGCTGCTAGCTGTTTGTTTTTATCAAGCGATGTCTGTACACCTCTCTATCATAAAATACAACAAGCAATAGAGTTGAGTACTCTTTTACTATCTCCTTAACTTTTATTTTAAAATAACCAAAAGATTAAAAACATCGATGAAAGACGTAATTTTATAAGTGATGGAGCCCGCGCCTTTCGACCAGTAGGCGGTTTGTAATCATTTCTAAGGGAATAAAAGTGGTGGTCATGTTGGATGATAACTATAGGTGGTTTGTAATCATTCCTAAGGGAATAAAAGTGGTGGTCATGTTGGATGATGTTCACTATAGGTGGTTTGTAATCATTCCTAAGGGAATAAAAGTGGTGGCCATGTTAGATGATGTTCACTAGTAAGAGTGTTTAGCAATCATAAAGTGAGAATTACCTGGTTTGTCTCTAGGACCAGTTGTCTTTGAACCATATGCTGATGGTGGTCTTCTTTAGCTCGTAAAATTCTCTCTACAAATAATAAAAGAAATCTATGGGTTGAATCAAGAGAGAAAATTGATAAAATTCAAAAAGTACAAAGTGCACCTAACAACCCCTTCCAAAGTTCCACACAAAAAGAAAAATAATCCTAACCTTCTGCTTGCGCAAGAGATGATTTCAAGTCTTGTTCCGTCTCACTTCCTGTTTCTAGTTGTATATTTAACTCCGTTAACTCCTCACTGGAAAAAAAAAAGTTGTCTTAATACCGACTCGGGTTATTCAGTTCACTCCGCAGTATAAAGGTACCAAATCAACAAACCACTGCACCCTTTATTTTGTACATGTGGTAGTCAGTAGTAAAGAGGCTTACTTGAGATCGTTAATGGTTTCAGAGGTAGTGGCTATGGCTTTGTTCATCATAGTAGTAGACGATGCCATGTCCTGCATCTTCTTCTCCATCATTTCTGTTTTCCAGATCATATGGTCAATTTTCTTGGTAAGATCCATGTTATCTTTCTGTAAAAACCATAGTGTAAGAATTACAAGAAAAATTAGCGCAGTATTCGTATCAGGATGAAAGCATCGAATGGTACTGCATCTTGGCTCCGTACCGCATCACACCGCACCGCACCCTTCCCTCCTGACTACCAGGCGTACTTTACCACGAATAAATGAACAAGATCATCTACGCAGTCTCGAAACAGCCCACAGGTAAACCACTAGTTGGGACACCGCACCGCAGAGTACTGCATCATACTGCGTCAAACCGCACTTAACCATATTTCACCCTACTACGCGCCGCAATTTATTCCCTTACCTTTAGTTCTTCCTCCTTGGGTTTAAGTTCATTTATCTCTTTAGTAAGTCTTGTTTCCATGTCGTTATGCTGTATAGCAACTTTATCTAGGATTTTGTTTAACTCTGAGATAGTCTACAGATATTGAACAAAACCAAACATTACTTTCGGCTCGATTTCTAAACTTTGTGCCAAGTCGTTTAACAGATTTTTTGTTAAATTCCAATACTTACGTGTAGTCTTTCATTGTGGATTTTCTCCAGTTTTGATACCTAAATAAATAGAAATGGGAAAATTCATAATTTTCTATGCCTTATATAACAAAACACAACGTATTGATGGATTACAATCATTCCCAAGGGAAATCAAAAGACAAAGACACCGGCCATCTTGTTGGTACAAACAAAAGAAGCTAGTGAGAAATCTTTTGTTAAATACCACCAACATGGCCGCGATGACGAGCAAACGAAGAATACTAATTTCTCATGTCAGTAGGTACTTAGGAATGATTACACGTAACAGAGAAACTGAAAATTCTATCGTTTTTCAACGTGCGCGTAGATGAAAGTGGGTTCAGTGGGACTATGAAATTCTGTTTGTGTGTTATGACTCTTGTAATTCTGATGTAATTCATTGTGTAGTCTTATTATACCAACCTGTTCTTTCACATGGTTGACTAGCTTTTCAATTTCATCAGCTCTAATTGTTGCCTGAAACACAGAACGAGACATGGTTAACAAATTGACACCTGTTTGCTGTGTTTCTGATCTCTGCACAGTGCCGATGCATATCATATTCCTAAAGGATCTTCACAAATTTCAAACATTCACACAGTCATCAACAATTTAAGTTTGAGCACGTCTTGTACCTTTTCTCTTTTCTTTGTCGAGTCCAATGTTGTCTTTACTAGATCTACTCCGTCTGAAGCAATTCTAGCCTAAAAATAGAAAAGTTAAATTAAAATAATAAACACTCATTAAAAACAAACGAAGGAAATATAGGAATGAAGAACAAGAGAACAAATAAATAAAAAAAGAAAGAAGGAATGAAGGAAGAGCGAGCGAGCGAGCGAGCGAACGAACGAACGAACGAACGAACGAACGAACGAACGAACGAACGAACGAACGAACG
>JANTNT010084765.1:0-11430 GCA_024752375.1 Entacmaea quadricolor | reverse complement strand
TAATAATAATAATAATAATAGTAATAGTAATAGTAATAGTAATAGTAATAGTAATAGTAATAGTAATAGTAATAGTAGTGGTGGCGGCGGCGGCGGCGGCGATGATGATGATGGTGGTGGTGATAATTTCTATAGTAAACCTTAACAGTTTTCTTCAGAAAGTGAATGGATGATCAGTGAATGGATGAAGGGAATGGATAGGTTTCAGCTTCTTCCAGTTACAAAGAATATAAAACGATAAAAAATAATGAGATTTTAGGCATGTGCGACTTAACTTTACCGTTACATTGAATTTCCACAGGACCTCGGGAGTGACGTATTGCGTGAAACTTGTACACCAAAAACGAAGCACTCTGCTCATACTTACATGTCACTAAATAACCCAAATAACCTAAATTAAACGAAAAATTGATCTGATATTTATTAAATGCTCAAAAAATAAATAGGCGTCTTTATTGTACACCGCGATTAGGATGGTCTGGACAACATCTGGACGGGGTATGTTCAAGGCCACCGGTCCATATTGGTATAGTTCTAATGGTGTTGGCTATAAGGTAGTAGTGCTTCTGAGAGAGTGTAACCGACTCGAATAATGCTTCTAAGTGCATGATGAGAGAAATATGTCTTGATTGTGAAACCAATAACATGAATTTTTCTGACACTTTATTACTCTGATAAGGGAAAGTTCATTCAGTATGATGAAGGGAAAATGAAGATCGCAAGGCGGTTCCTTTCTGAAAGATAAATAGAGGGCCTTCTTATTTTGGGAATGGCTAATTGAAATTTTTATTACCATGTTGGTGAATTTTTACACTACACATTGGAGGATCGCAAAATTTGTCAAGTGCTCTGAAAATTTCATATTCTTAAATTGAAAATCTTCAGGTTTCCCCCTTCCTCATGGTAAATGTACCTTCTCTAAACCTTTGATCAGCTAAACCGTCTTTTACAACACCAGTAAAGACTGATAGGAGATGGAGAAACAAGTAAACGCCAATTTCTTTTAATAAAACTTTTCCTTTAAATATTAATTCAGTTTAGATTATAAACAGAGCTTTACTGATAAAGTAAATTTAGCTATGAGTAGAATTTTGCCAAATGGGTAAGGAAAAACTTGGACATCATCCAGCTTGAAATAACGTAGCTAGGAATGCTTGTGAATGTGCCTTCACGATTAGAACCGGTATTAGACCCACGGCATTTTTATGCTTAATCCACATCAAAAAAGTCGAATATTCACTCAACAATTCAACCAACTAGTATTCACAACCAAGTCCTATTGTTATTCTAAAGGAGTAAGACTGTTTTTTTGGGGGGGTTTAATACTGGGTTCTAGCAAAGCCGGCATTAATAATCTTCTCTACAGAATCTTCCGAATCTTCCTTCTTTGGAATGCTGAGAGATAATCCTAAACTCAAAAGAAATCATTAAGAGATTTTCTTTCCCTGTAATTACTTTGTAACACTTCGTGATATTTATGTCCCTGATTGTTTTTTGACTAGAGCTTTTAGCAGTTAAATTAGTATTAAAGATGAAATGGGAGAAAGTTAATTATTGGTGATGTGTTGTACTGAAATTTACTTTAATGTGTTTACGATTGTGTTTCTGAGACAAATTGTACCTACATCGTTCGCTAGTGCAGCTGTAAATAAATGATGTTTCATACCTTGACAAACAATGTTTCATTAAGCAACGCTTCGTTTCCTGTTGAACAATGTCACAAGGATTGCAATGACACAGAAATAATTCGATTACTGTCTTCTGTTTTTGCTTAGTTTTATGGGATCTCGATAGCTGTCCATTTCCGTAACATCGTCCATCTGGCAGATACGATTAAAACCATGTTTTCAATGGAAAGGAAAGCATTAATTCTTTATGTCCGGAAAGAGGAACGCCCTCAAGTCCACAACTACTACTACTTTCCTATTCCTAACACTTTTATAAACAGGATTAATGGTGCAAGAAAGAGTTTAGAACGATTTCGTAATGCATTAAGTAGTGAGTCAGCTTGCAAATATTTCACAGCTTTTCTGACAACTGAAAAACTCCATGAACTTTGTTTTACTGCTGAAACCAATAACTTAACAATATAAATAAACTCCATTTACTGTTGATTTACTGTTGTTCAACATCGGTTATTTGCCCGGCTTTCTTCTCCGTATATTCATATCTTTCTTTCTCACACAGTTTAAAACACAAAAATTCGCACGCTAAATAACTTAATACTGTTCACCGTGTTTTATTGGCCTTCTGTCTCCGCATTCTTCATTCTTCATTCGTTTTAATATACTCTATAGGTAACCCCCTCTGCCTCTCTTGACTTAGCGTTTGAAAGCCGGCATCTCAGTCTTTCATTACTGACTCACAGACCATTGTCAAAAACTTGGATATGGCATGATGTGGCCTTGACTGGATTCGTATCTCATCGAACCTGAAGTGACAGCATGATTTGGCAGCTTTGTTCAATCGATGAACGATTGACCGCAGAGAAGAGTTGTAAATTCATAGAAGCTTTTTTCTATACTTCCATATAATTTCTGCATCAATTAAAACACAAATGATGAACAGTTTATTTTATTTATTTGTTTTAGACCACAGAAGAACATGACACCCATATCTGTGGCTTCTCAAATGTCCGGAAAAAATTCACTTTTATCGAAGTTTTACCCAAACATTCCCTCAGTAAGAATGGTTATCATTTTTGTAAATATAAAATTCTACCAACAAATTAATGAGAGAGAGAAGAGAAAGCCTTTTACATGTTATTACTCAAAGTAGAAAATTTATGAAAACAAAAACAGCAAGACAAAGCAATCTGAATGTTACAGTAGAAATGAGTTCCGAATGAAACAGTTATTAAATTCGAAAAGGAATTAATATACAGAAGGAGTAGGCAAGTAGGCCTATATACATCACTCGGTATTTATATACAGTTCATTAATTGCCGGTTTGTTTTAAAATATTAAAATCTTTACAAATTGGTGTCTTTCTCTCTGACATTCGAGGGAAGACCCAGTTAATAACGCGGGTACGTTTCTTGAAGGTTTAATGTTTGACGCAGCGAATTTTTCTAAAATAAATTAAAAATAAAAATGTGAAGAGGCACCTTTAGGACATAGTCGGTCCAGCGTTGTGCCGGTTAAATAAAGGAATAATAAAATTCGAGCGAATTATTGTAAGATTAAAACGATAAATGGATCACAAGTGTCTCTAAAGTTGCCAGTTCAAATGACATACGACTGATATTTGTATTTAACTCTCTTCATCGTGTGCAGTGGTTTTGGTATTCCCAACATGGGATAATGCAAGAGCTGAGCTAGCTTGATAATGTCCATGCTTGCTTTTTACAACCAATAATTCCATAAGAACTGTTTTTACCCTGCTACTTGTTGTAATGTCTTTCTTTCTGATGGTTGCTTTTTACCATGAACAAGCTCTAAAGCCCATACGTGTTGTGGCCATCCCGTACGCGAGCTACGACGAGAACATCTCTGCCCGCCTTCTTCCAACTGAAAAGATCCAAAAGAAATGAGTCAAATTTTATCCAACTAGTTGGACTAATAAAAAAAGAGTTTCCAAACGTCCTAGGTGTTATGTTGAATGTAAATAACTTATTTGACTATTGAATGTTTTAATATGAAAACAAAAGATCTTGTAACAATAAAACAACAAACATATGATGTGAATTAAAAACAAATTAGGCTTGAAACAACACAGTTGGATGGATTGTGAAGCCAGGAAGACGTCTCCAAACACCATATCATTCTATCTATTTTCCTTATACACGAATAATGTTATCTATTTAATATTAGTTCCAGTTTTTCTTAGTCTACGAGTTTGGATATCACAGAATGACAACCTTCACTTCGATTTTATGAGTGAAAATCATTAGTCAGGAAATCCTGTCCGAACAGGACGAGTTACGTAAATATTAACAAACTAACAGTTTACTGTTTGTGGATGTTCTTGACAAAAATTGAGACAGGATCGTACTCACCTCTTCATAAGAATTCAAACTGTCCGGGCTTCTCTCGGAATCAAATTGGGTTTCGTCTGTTGGCGATGTTGGAACGGCCTCGCTTCGCACCTCGACTATAACTGGAAGTCCCTTATCTCGTTCACATTGCTCCTCCCCTTCAAGTTGGAACTCCAAGTGATGAATATAGCTCATAGCAAGTTTCAATGTTTTGATCTTAGATAACTTAGTGTCCGATGGAACGTTTGGTATATGTTTCCTTAGCTCGGAAAATGCAGCGTTTATATTTTGCGTTCGTCTCCTTTCTTTCTTGCTCGTAGCTGGCTTGGTGATTTTAGCTTTACGCTTTCTGCTGTTTGGTTGGAAATCCGTCTCTCCTGAAGAATCATTTACGAGCACAACTTCCAGCTTCTCATCTCCTACGCTTTCTGTAGGGCTCTGGTTTTCTTGATGTGACATTGTGAATAATTCTGCTAAGAGCCTGTCAAACTGTCGACTACAAACTTTAGGCTTTACAGATACTCTGGACTAGTGGTCGCCCTTGCTCGCCAGACACTGCTCGTTTGTTAACCGCGCGATATGTTGAACGAATCTCAATTGTCTTCCATTGGTCGTAAGTCCCAGGTTGCACTGCGCTATGTACAGCTGTATACAAGGGAACTAGAACCAACGCTATGTTTAAATATCTTACGCGCCTCAAGGTGGCATAAGGTCTTCATCAATTTCCGCTGCCTTATCAGACGTGACCTTAAACTTGACACGTGCTAAATTTTACAGTGACATTTAACTGGGTTTTAATCTGTCAATCATTTGGCATCAAGTGGGCGGGAAATCCCATCAATAAAGTGTTATATAGGAATTGATTGGATGATTCCCATGCAGAAGTCTATTCGATAGGTGTTATTTACCTTCCTCGTATTACTTTAAGACTTTACGATAATCAAAAACAAAGACAACATGCCCGTGAGAAATGTTAGCCCGTTATCAAGGACTACATCTACATCAACCGGGATACTCTTTTGACATTCATGTTTATCTACACATACAATGCAATAAATCATGTGACATTTATCATGTTTGAGATAAGGAACAAGTTACGCTGAAGACAGATCAGTGAGGCTCATTTTCATCACTCGCCAACATCGAAAGTCTCAACTCTCATTCTGAATATCATGATGAGGGTACAGCCTCAAGCCTTTGCAGATGTTTTTAGTTGAAGTCCCTAATACAGGTGTGGAGTTGTAATCATCATCGTTTTGTCGAAAATAACCAGTGACAAAACGTCCTGTACACCGAGTCTTGTACTAGTTTAAAAAGACACTATGGAAAATGATTATCATTCTAGGATTCAATAAGGTGCATTCAAACGTCGTTTCGTCCGTACTGCCTGAGGAGATAAGGATTATCCGCAGAGCCATATCCTAGCAATGTTGCCTCGGGATAAGGCCGCAGGGATAAAACGAGATATTTTGATTTACTAATATCACTAAGCGATACCAGTATTTTTAAAGTATCAAATAAAATATTCCAAACTTTTAATTATTTTAACTAGTCGTAGGTTTTCTCGATAAGAGAGAGTTTGTAGAACAAGCCCAACGCACCTGAGAATTTAAGTTATGCAGAAGATTTACTGTACCGTTCGCTACTTCCAAGTGGCGATTCTTCTGGTTACGGTCCGTTACGCACTGATTCGACCTTAACTCCCCTTTGACCATTTTGGTTAGATTAATTATCATTGATGTCTCGAAGGGAAAAATGCAACTGCACGCTATCTTCGAAATATAAACTATAGATTTTTGGTATTATTCGGTTTGTTAGTGTACGTTTCCTGCTCTCTGATGTTGCTGATGCTTCATTTGTTGTTAGTGAAACGAATGACAGCAGTGGCGTTTTGTCAAACCTATTCTATTCAAATACTTTGTTGTAATTTTTAATGCTTTATAATAAAAACAAGCCAACATTTTTGTGTTTGTTTTGGTTGCTGTTGTTGTTGTTACAGTAAGGATACTAAACTATGTTTTTCAAGCCTTTTCAATTAGTTTATTTGTTATTTTTGTTGTTGTTATTGTTATATAAATTATCTGATATCAATTCTACTTTCCTTTCTATTGTTTCCTGTTAGTTTTCTCCATTTTATATAGCAGTAGTTGTAAGCTTCATTATCATTGTTGTTGTTGCTAGTTATTATAAGATCATTTTCAAAAACACTTTCTGTTCATGAATTCTGTATTTTTATCAATATTTTAATAACAGGTTAAGGAGCAATTATCTTTAGAATCGGTAAATAGACTTTCTTTTAATCTGCTCTGTTTCTTCTCTAACATTCAATTTCAGTCTGTTATCTCCTCGTGAGATCCCGAACACACAATCTGCAAATCTGGTATCTAAGAACATTCTCAGCACACAGATTGCGTACATCAGCGGTATCTTTTCATGCCGTAATTCTTGTACGAATCCAGGCAAATATCATTTGTCAGTTTCTATTAGAATTAAGGGTTAAACTGTGGGGCGAATCCAAGCTATTATCGCGACCCATATGACAGCCATCTATATACTGCAAAAATGACTAAATGGAACAGTACTCATAGGCGGCGAAGCGGTTTGAACCGTAGGGGGGAGCTTACAACTAGCTAGAAAAAGGTTTGCGTTGGTCATTCACCTGAATGAAGTTTTTAATTTGGCGTCCAATGTTGGTCTATTTTGTCTGTGTATGTCTTATGGGACTGCGCAATAATTATCAGGATGGGGGCTTTAAAACGAGTCCACTACGGCTTAAAGTTAACTTAGACTCCCTGTACAAACCCCACTTCCGGGTTAAAGCTGAAAATTAACAACCCCCTGTTGACTTCAAAAGACGTTTTTTCAAATTTTGTGCGAGCGAAGCGAGGAAATTTTTGAGACCTTCATGCGCAACAACTTGAGACATTTTTGTTCTCGAAAGTAAGATTTTCTTTTATTAAATGCGAGCGTATCGAGCAAATACATTTGCATTATTATTATCCGGATTTTCCATTAAATAATTTAGACCAGCATTACCCCCTTTTTGTGTATTACTTTACGCTCCACCTATAATTATTGCGTAATCCCTATGGCAGGACTGTCTCGACAGTCAATTTGCTTTTTGTTATATAAGAAAGAAAAGAAGTTAGATAGATTTTTTGAAATGCCCAAAAAGTATGGGGGCTAGAGATCCCCCAGTCCCTTCGGCTCCGCCGTCTATGGTACTTCAGTGCAGAATGATGAGAACCAATAAGTTTATTGTAAACCAATAAAGTTTTTTTTCCCTTCTTTTTTAAAACATTTTCGTTCTTTTTAATAAAGAATTACTTTTCGCTTGTTCAATCAAAAGGAAAAAGTTTTAAAGAGTTGAACTGGATAATTCGTCCGTCAGTTGAATGCTTTTGATTTACCCATCAAAATCGTATTTCCAATAAATTTTCCGTTTCTTTGACCTTTTTCGTTTCTCTTTTTTTTTTTTTTTTTCCATTTCTCATCGTTCGTCCGATTTCTTTACACAACTTTTACAATGTATAGGTATGGTAATATCACGTTTAATAATATACCGTAAAAAATGTTTCGTGACCCAACTTATCTCATTCTTCATCCAGCAATTGAGCAAATAATCAAGGACTCGTATCTTTCACTGCTGACAGTCCTTCGCTACTGACAATCATTGCTCCAATAAAAGGGCCAACACTTGCCTAAAACCTTTCCAGAATGTGAAACAAAATATGCCCTTTTCAACACACATCCGGAACAAGCAAACCACGTTGTTCGCAAGCTGCAAATCGAACGGTTGGACTTGAAATAAAAAGCTACAAACATCGACTCAGGACCCGAAGACCCCCAGTGAGGTCGATATTGTCTTTCAGATACCTTGGAATACGTTTATAAACCCTAGATTAATTAATGGAGATTCCGTGTGTTGTATTCTTGTTTGACGTTTGTCGTTGTACACCTTTTCAGACAGATATCTTTAAATAGCTCAGCTTTTATGTTTCACTTTTGACCTCGTTGTGGTTTGAAGGCAGCACAGATGACAACACCTAGAGGAATGCTTCCAGATCACTGACATGAATCAGCGAGTTAATGAGACTTAAAAACCTCGGCTAAAAGACCAATAAAACAGCCAATTAATATCTAGTTATCTTCTTACAATAATCAGTGCAATAATTAAAAAAAAAACATCCTCTTATTTGAAACATGTTTTGTGAGTATACTGTTTCATTTAACGTAAGATTTTTGGTTTGTCTTGTTTACAAAAAAACCACAGCCAGACAAATGAAATCCCCCCTTTTTGGGTAAATACTTCGAATTTGTTTTGTGAAAGTCCTCATAAAACATGGTGTGCATATAGGCTGTATAGTTCAACGAGAGAGCAGCTTATCGATGGCATATAACTCACGAAAATATTACAAATATTATTTGTATTTTTAAATAAACGGCAACTCAATCTGTGAAGTTTCGTAAACATGTTTCGGCATTTCCTGCGCCATTCTCAGTCACTGTACAGTGAAATAGAATACAGTGACAACTGTATAAATAGGATTATGTAAATGAATTATTGTATATAAAGAGTAGAATGGCAGAGGAAATGCCCAAACGTGTTTACGAAACTTCACAGACTGAGTTGTCGTTTGTTTAAAAGTTATTCTAAGTTTACCGCTACTAAGACTATTATTTGTATTAATATTATTTGTATTAATCAATATTATTATAATTATTGCTGTTGTTGTTGTTGTTTATATTTATTTAGTAGCTATTAATTAGTGATGACCCTTTATTATATCCGCATATTAAACCAAGAAAAACAAACAATTAACAGCAAGAAGACCAATAAACAAAAACAACAACAACGATGAAAACGACGACGACGACAACAACGACGACGACGACGACAACAACAACCGATCGACAACACATGTGACAACGTGATTTGTACTCTTCACTATCTTGAACGAAAATAAGCAGAGGAGGAAAATAAGTAAATCTTATTCTTCAAGGTTAATTAATACCTTTTACCACTTATTATATTTGACTGCACTTGTACTGACCAGCGGTTAGGAGACTAGAAGAAATGCACAACAGACGAGGGAGGGGAGGGGAGGATGATATAGTTGATAATGTTGTTGAAAGTATATACACCGTGTGGACCGGTTGACCATTATCTAGTCAAAGTTTATCGGGGTGTTTGATTAAAAAAACCCTTGCAGAGTTAGAAGTAGGTTTAAGTTGGGTGAATTAGCTTCAGCTAGAACAAAGGACTAGATTAAATATTGCATGTAGTATTTATAAAAAGAGAGCCCGTGCTGCATCGGTGGATATAGATACGAGCCGAAGGCGAGTATCTATATACCCGATACAACACGGACTAGAATTTTTTAAATCACTTCTAAAACGTCTGTTTAGTAAAAAATTAGTAGCCAATATTTGAGTTGAGTTATAAAGCCTAAATTTAATAAGTTCAATCTCGTACCCAGAGCCCGCGTATAACTTTCGGCCTGCGGCGAAGAACGAGGGCTCTGGCATAATCCAAACCGAAACAACAGATTTCTTGTGGATCCGGTTTTAGGGCGCATGCGTATTTCTCATTCAAGTCAATCCAATCTCAGGGAATGAAAAATACGCATGCGCCCTAAAACCGGATCCACAAGAAATCTGTTGTTCCGGTTTGGATTATACCACTCGTTCTTCGCCGCAGGCCGAAAGTTTTGCGGGCTCTGGGTACGAGTTTGGTTCTATATCAAACAAGAACTCGTGTCTATATGACGGTATAAAGATACAGTCACGTGGTATCAATTGACGCACACGATTGGCTGCTCAACTATTGAATTATTAATGAGTTTTAGAAAATGTTATTAAGATTTTACGGACAGCTAAATATTACAAAGGGTTGCACATGGTGAATACTGCACAGAACTGGATGGTTCTTTGTGAATTAATACTGTATATTACACAGTACTGCATGCTATATTCATCTGATTTTGCTTATATTGTTATATGTTGCGATAATGTTAATGTTTTTTGTTTATGTTGTCTATATTTACTGCACAGAAATAGTATGTATGCATTGGGCATACTGCATGGTGCTATTTCATAAAAGTAGTGTTAATTGAACAAGTTTTGCAAAAGATACATTGTGCTTAGGCTGTCGGCTTGCGCTTTTAATTTAATAAACTTTCATCTTTGAGAAAAAATAGTTTTGTAATATATGTAAGAGAAAGCTTTTGAAAACAGTTGTAAATATCTGTTGTACATACAATGCCATCCAACTGATGAACATTCAAGGCAAAGTTAGCATAACTGGCATTATTCTATACCAGTAAGAACATGTGCCATTGAAATGCTTTATGTTTTACAGTAATCTTCAATGACCAAAGCCCTTCCTTTTTTAAAATCCGACCTTTGGACGATGAGGTATATAAATATCCACGCTCGTCCCTGACTGAGAAAAAAAAGGCATCGATCGTTAAGATCATTATCGCATTACATAGTAAAATCCTTTTAGTGATTATCTGAACTATCTCTTGTGGTACTAACTAGCTACAGCAAACTTTATCCTAACTGAAAATGGAGCATTTTTCGTATGACTGGAAAACGTACGGTACCGTGACTCTTAAATGGCTTCTGCTCTGAACCAATCAGAAAGCTAGAAAACAGACACCATCCAATCACAATGCTTGAATACGGAAGCCATTTTACCGTACGTTTTCCACTCAAACGAAAACTCCTCTAATGCGCAACAAAAATACAGGACATTATTTATAGATGAGATGCATCGGTCGTTAAGATAATCGCATTATAATATATGTAGTAAAACTGATTTGGTGATTATCCGGATCCTCTCTTAATTGTGGTACTAACTCGCTACAATTCGCTACAGTTTAAGCGTTATCTCATAGCAATGCGCAACAAAATGCGTCTATCGTCAAGGTTATCGTATCTTATAGTAAAAGCGATTTAGTGATTATTATTTGATTTGATGTTTGCGGCGCAAAATGGTTACAGCTCAAACGACAGCTTAAGATAATAACGCACAGTGAAAACTTTAAACCTTACAGTATGTACAGATGAAATGCATTGATCGTCAAGATTATCACAGCGTAAAATAAAACTGATTAAGTGATTATCTGAATTATCACTTGCGGCGCTGAATAGTTGCAGCTTAAACGACAATTCAGCAAGATAGTAACGCACAACTGAGTATATATGCATCCGTTATTCATTATGTTTCAAAACTGATTCAGTGATTATCTGAATTGTCACTTGCGACGCTAAAAAGCTACAGCTTAAACTACACCGCTTAACCAATGTCTAATAGTCGAAAGAATACAAAAGAAAACAACGGAATCAGGGCCTACCAATGTCACTCTGTTAAGAGTGGTTTTCATTAACCCGTGAAACAAAGTGTACTAATTAAAGTGTAATAGTCAAATAGACAAAAGAAAACAATA
>JANTNT010084654.1:0-11433 GCA_024752375.1 Entacmaea quadricolor | reverse complement strand
TTCACTTATCGTAAGGGTCGGAGTCGGAGTCGGAAGAAAATGGAAACCTTCCGATTCTTCCGACTCCGATTATGACGTGCCTATATATGACTCCGATTCCGACGCAAGTGAAAACCAGGCTTTAGTCATGCGCAGTGGCTGGATTTGACAGATTGTCAGTAACTTGGTAGAGAGAATGAATGAAAGCCCCATAAGCATGGAATTAGCTGGAAAATAACTTGGTTTTTGTTTATGGACGGTTTGAACTTGGAATGGGCCTATTTCACACGTTGGCCATCTTGAATTTCAAAAAGATTAGATTTTGTCCGCTAGAAAAATTAAAATGGCTGTTGTGATTAAAGGACCCCTTTAGCTTGTAAGTACTGATGCGCATGACCGTGAAATTATTGCGTAGTTTAGTAAAAAAATACATAAAGTTTCTCTAGAGTAAATAAAAGTTTTTAAAATTTAATAAATTCTATTTATTGGATTTAATTTATTGGGTTGTTGGTTCACGGAATTTTGGATCCATTTTCATCAAACCCTGACTGAAACAACCACGAGGCTGATCTAAAACTCTCCCATCGAATTGGAATTTGCCATGTTTTTTTATGAGGGAGGATTTTTGCCATGAAAAGAAACTCAATATGACCGATCAAAACCAGCTAGAACAAAATTTAGGGACTGCACGATAATTACGTGGAAGGGGTTTCTAAAACGGGAGGGGCATAGTGTAAAGTAATACAGCTAAAGAGGGGGGGGCAATGTTTAAATTATCTAACGGTAAGAATGAGGGTGACATCTAATTTCCCTAGCACAAGCACAAGCACAAGAAGAACGGTTTTGATCCTTATGCTTATGCTCATGTTTGTGCTTATGCTTGTGTGCTAGTGAGGACAGCACAAGAAAAATGTGTATGCTTGATCTGCCCGGGGGGTACTCTCATATATTTGCTATACGGGTATGTGCCGCCCGATAGGGTATGTTTTTTCGGCTTTTAAGTCTGGGTTAGGGTATCACTTATTGACATTTTTCTGGGATACGGTAAGGCTTTTGTCTGGGATAGGGTTAGGTTTTGATCGTGTTAGTCTGCTAGGCTACGCTTTCTGCTGGCACAAAAAAGTTTGAAATAAATTTGAAACAACTGGTAAATATTTATTCAAAATCTATTGAGCAACTGGCTCTTTGATTTTTCTGTCTCTGTAGGTTTAGTCTGGGGTAGGGTATGTAAAATCCAAATTTTAGGTCTGGGATAGGGTCAGGGTTTTGAGGACCTGGCGGCACACCCCCACCCGTTAGGGTGGTAGTACCCCCCGGTTGATCTGCTTATGCTTATGCTTGTGCTTATGCGCTAGTGAGGACCAGGTTTACGCTTCACGCTCAACGAAGGAAATTCTCCCTTCTGAAAACAAAACAAGCCTTGCCTCGCTCACAGCAAAAAAAACTTTTATGGGCCAAAGGTGTTAATTTTTGAGGAGGTTGATTTTCAGCTTTAACCTGAAGGGTAAGAAATTATTTCAGCCTTTGTCCAGATCTGAAAGCGCAAAACGGTACAGTCGAAACAATTCTTATTTCTTTCTTTATATCTTTGTTGATTGTAAAAAATGAATGCCATAATTTTATGATTGCATTAGCTTCGATTAGCTTCGGTTCGATTTACCTCTTTCGTTGGGTTTCCTGTGTTTTGGTCTCGAAAAAGCTTGGAACTAGTCTAGATTAGCGAGGAACGCCTGTTGAAATCTTACTTCACGTGTTTCGAAAACTGAAGAAAATGTTTAGAAGTCCTTAGTAAATGCAATCGAAAATTTAACTGGTTTTAACTTAACATGGGCAAAGATAAGAAAGAAAAAAGGCACAAAGGTGGATTGGCAGAACATATTATCGATGATAAAGCGGTAAAACCATCAAAAAGACTAAAGCAGCGTAAAGAAAGACAAGCCGAGAAAGACGAGACAGTAAGTTGTTCAAGTAAGCTTAAGTTAATAAGCTTATGGTGATGAAAAATGCGAAAAAGCTTTATATTTAAAAGCTTAAATAGACTTATTATTATTTCCATGCTATTTTCTCATTTATGGTGTAGTTTAACTCTTCTGTTATTAAATAAATCGTATTAAATTGTCAATCAATCAAAATTTTCAGTAATTTAAAATTTGTGATCACTTGGTAAAGGTTCATTTATATGAGGGGAAGCGTTTCAGTTAAATTAGAATATGAAATTTTCAGAGCCCTCATTTCTGAACTTGCCAAATTTTTGCCCCTCACTGCCCCAATGTGTAGTGTAAAAATTTACCAGCACGTTAATAAAAACTTCAATTAGCCATCCCAAAATAAAAAGGTCCCCCTCTATTTCATTCAGAATTTGAACAGGGTTTGTGCAGGTCCTTGAACTTCTTGAAAAGTGCTGAAATCTAAAATGTCATTTCAAAGGGTACTTGAAACTCCTTGAAAATGGAAAAATTGAAGAAATGTCCTTGAAAAAATTGATACTCCTTGTAAAATCCTCACCATCGGCTCATATTTTTAAATGCCAATAAAACATGGCCTCTCTTTTTTAAACATCACATATACTTGAAGTATTTTGACTGTAAATTTCCATGAAATGTTGAATGTAAAGTTTAATATTGGAAATGTCCTTGTGCAATTGCAATAACACTTTTATATTATATGTACAACTGCATTCTGGGCTTCCTGTGTTTTTGCTCATGTGCAAATGCCATGTTTAACACCATATTGAATTGTGAAGAAATACCATTGAATATAAAAATTAAAAAGTTGGTACATAATTCTTGAAAATTGTCCTTTTGGTCCTTGGATACTCCTTGAAATGTCCTTGAATATTGTTATTGGAATCTTGCATGAACCCTCATTTATATATATTTACAACCACAGCTTCCCCTAAGAGGCTCTTGCATTGGGTTTGCTCCACACACACACACTACCATTACATTCAGTATTTACAATACACTACACTCAAACTCACATGTTGATTTTTACGGAGGGAGGAAAACTGGAGAACCCAGACAAAAACCCTCGTACATGTAGCATAGGAGAGAACAACACATCAAACATAAAACAATCTCAACTCACATACAAGACTTTGCACACAGGGCTCAATCCACAGACCCCTTGCACCAAAGTACTGCATCAGTGAGAGGACAATGCCATAGTGGCATAGACCATCCATGCTACCCCCTTAAGGCCCCCCCTCCACTTAAAATCTTCATGCCCCCCTTATTAGAACCTTCTCTTGGTTGTTTTCTCTCTGGAAGTGACAGTTCATTTTTACTGGATGGATTTCAGTTGTTACAATCTAGTTGAACTTTATAAAAAAATATTTTTTGTTAATTATCATACTCCATTTACCATCCATTGTAGTATGTGGAGGAAAAGCTATCAAAGAAGATCTTAGAGCAAGCAAGAAAACAACAGGATGAGCTTGAAGAAGAATTTGGGTATGGAGCCAAGAAAAATTCTTTAAAAACTGCTCAGACAAGTCTTGGAGGTGCAGATAGACTTGATGATGATGATGATGATGATGATGATGACTCTGATGATGATGACTACTCAGAATCTAGTGAAGCATACTATGAGCATGTGGTAAGAAAATCATGGTAGCACGATTGAGTATCCCTTGTTTGTGCACACCTCTCATGAACCACAGTGACTTGAATTGGATTTCTGGGCTCTGAGTCATGTGAGTTGAGTTTGTTGTGGTTCTCACTTACTTGAGGGTTTTTTCCACTTTTCCTAACTCTGTAAAAGTTGGCATTCCTAAATTCCAATTTTATCAGGAAAAGAGTACAACAGGTTTGTTAAGGCCTATTTAGATAGTATGGTTTTCACCTACAACTATCATATACAACACACTCACACCATCCTACAACTCGAGCCATAAGTGTGTAAGTCAAGCCTACATGTACAACACATCTAAGACAGATGCATGCAACACAAAAATAGTAAAATGCTACGAGAATCGTAGATGTTGTAACCAAATAAGGTGAGATGGGTTAGCAAGCTACAAAACGTTCCTTATGGGGTAGTCTGTGTAATTTTTGTAAGAATTTGTCATCTGTTGTATATGATGTCATGCACCTGTAAATCAACTGCTAAGTCATGCTGTAAGAGTGTTGTATGCCAGTTGTAGGTGAAAATCATACTGTCTACATGTAAATCAGCCTTTATAGCTTACATTGTAGAGCTAATATATTAGAGCTATCCTTGTAAAATGTAGGCCAATTATTTCATTTCTTATTTGATAGTTCCACGATTCAGGTGCTAACTATAACAGATGTCTGGGTTAATATTCTGTCTTCAGTCTGTCAAACAAACTCACCAACCTATTAGCACTTTTGAATTCTTGATCAAAATGAATGAAAATGCTAAGTATCAAGAATTGTCCTGGTTTGTTGCAAGAATGAACAAAACAATAACAGTAAAACAAAAGATTTAAAAAAAAAATTTCAAAGATTTCAAAAAATAAATTGAAAAACAAATACATGTAATCCATTTCTCAGCTGCATATGTTTAACCTGCTTTGTTAAATAAAGGATACAGAACATTAAAATCAGAACAAGACATAAAACAATAGAGATTGACAAATTAAAATATTATGAATACAAATGTAGTTTCTGGTTTGGTGGGTTTTTCTTTTTCTTTGGGGAGGGGTGGGGGGTTGGAGGGGGGTTGAGCCAAAAGTACTGCGGTTTATAGAGGGGGCAGAATATATTTTTGTTATGAGTTATAAATTTTAGATGAACATGATATTTGAAAACAGAGTCCCTAAAGTCACCAAAAAATATGTATGGTCCCATAAAAATGAATTCAAATTTTGTCTTTATTTTCTCTTATCAGGAAATTAATGAGGATGAAGAAAAGGCTTTTGAGAGATTCATGTCTAAAGAAGCTTCTTCAAGAAGAACGTTAGCTGATGTGATCATGGAAAAAGTACAGGACAAAAAGACAGAAATTGAAAGTCACATGTCAGGTGTGTACTGAACTTTATCAAATTCCAATGGTTCATTTTTTGCCAGCTGAGTTTGAACTTTATATTGTACAATGCAAGGGTTTATCCAAGATTTTCTTCAGGAGGAGGTGCAACATTAGAAGCGCACTGTCAGGAGGGGTGCAGTGTTAGAGGGGCAATGTCAGGAGGGGTGTGGCAGTAGAGGGCCACTGTCAGGAGGGGCATTGTTCAAGCAAGCAAAAATAAATGTTGAAATGGGGCACAAAGTTGTGCAAGAGTCCTAAATCCACTCCTGCAATGTACCTGCAAGAAAGAAATCTCATATCCTTAATAACTATGTGAAAATACTATTACAGCTAAATTAAGTTGGCTATGACCTGTAAAGCAGACTTTTTAAATCAACATTTCTAGGTTCTCTCCCAAATTTGGAAAGATCATTTCAAAATCTAATGGAATCTTCAAAGCTTCAGTAAATTTTCCTCAAAAAATCTCATTTATTGAAAATAAAATTGGCAAAAATATGTGCCAGGAGAGCCTACATACTCTGCCATCATTTTTACCTCTAAAGATTTTCCTTCACACAATATTTTGTGGCAATTTGACTTTACTATCAGCTGGAGCTTTTGTGTATTTGTCTGAGTTCTAAGACTGTAGTCTAGACTGGAAGATTTCATTCAAAATGTCTATTACTGGTCACACATGACATGATTTACAGGTAGCTGTAAACTGATACTTTTGATAAAAAAATGTATTTTCTAGAAAGAACTGCTGCTCCACCAATGGATGAACGATTAGTCAAAGTCTTTAAAGGGTTAGTATCTTTTAATTTTATGAAATAAATATGAAGATACTGTATTCTTAGTGCCCCCCAGTTCCTATTTGTTGTGCAATCTTCAATCACTGACGCCATTTGCTGTTCACCCTTTTTGAAATAGCTATATATGTTTCTATAACATGAGGCATATCAAATAATATTGACATGTGTTTTGGATTTTACTGGCATTTCAGCGTTGGTGAAATTCTTAAAAAGTACAGATCAGGAAAGCTTCCTAAAGCCTTCAAGTTTATTCCATCTCTTACAAACTGGGAAGAGGTACAAACTGCATGTACTGTAGAACTAAAAATTAGATGGTTTACTTTGCTGCTCCCTTTACATTGAGAACACTTGGGACTGGTCATTATTTATTGAGGGGGGCTGGTGCAGATAGCTAGGGGGTGGGTCATATATTTTCATGCAAGCTTTGTGGGAATGTGGTAAGAGAATGTATATGGAAAGGGGGGTGGGGCCATTAAAAGTGGTGCATGACATTTTTTTCATTTGCACCAGCCCCCCCCCCCTCTTGATAAATATTGACCAGTCCCTTAACCTGGACCGCTCACACAAGGTTAACAATCAAGATGTAGAGTAAAATCTTGAGCCAATTGTGAAGACCCACACCATTGCACTTTTCCAGAAGGTCTGATCAGCAGTATCTTGATCTCAGACAATTAACTTTCATTCCCATGGCCTCTTTATAACATCAAAGTTGTTTGTCAGACATATTTAAGATCTTGGCTTTTACTCGCTCCTGAATGGCTAGAATTGGTTTAAGTTGGAATGCTTTGTTTTCATTCTACAATGTGATTGGTTATCTTTGTCTGTGTGGTCCTGGTTAGAGTACATGTACACGTAGCTGCACAGTAATCCAATACAAAGGAAGTTTTATACCACATGAGATTGACTAACAGGTTATTTCCCAGATACACTCCAATTTCCATGAACAATAGCTCCAAGCTGAGGCTTGATATGAGAAATACAGCAAATATATGAAAACTCTGCACAAAGCCTCGACTTGAAACTATTGTTCATGGGAATTTAAGCATATTGTCAAAAATGGTCTATTTCAGCTTATTATTATATGACTTGAACTTTTCCTGAATTCTGATTGGTTGATGAATGGGCTGTATTTTGTATATATCACGGATCACAGGCTGTATTTTTCATATCAGGACCGATGTCCTGGATGTTCAAGGAAATTTTGGATCTGAAAATAACTTTTCAAAGTTGAAAAAATCATTAAAAAAGAAAAAGAAAATTGAGTGTAAAACAATTTCCAAACTACTCCTGTTTATTCAGCAAAGATCACAGAAAGTTTTAAAATTGTGAGGCAAGGTATTTTATGCAAGAATTCTGAACATTTTTACAGAATTCTGCTAAAAAAAATATAGCGACGGTTTTAATTTTAGGATGAAAATTAGATTTATTGGTAAATGTGTTCGCTAATTATGATTTTAATTCATTATGTTAAAAAGGCCATGAGTTAGATAAGTGTTTATTACAATGTATTTGTTTCTCTTTCCCTGGGATGATAATTGTTTTAGTAATCTTTAAAACTAGTGAATAAATGCAAGTTGAATTCTAGCTAAGAACAGCATTCTTCTTTGAAAAAGCAAAAGACTCAAGATGGAAAAAAATAACTTTTTACCTTCATTCTTGCTTTGTTTTCCAAAACGAACTAAAATGAACCAGAGTTGACTTCAATAAAGATGTTCTTTCAGTTTTTATTTGTTGAAGAAATCTAAAATTACAAGATTCAACTGAAGAAAGAAGTGCCTTTTTCAAACCAAACCTGGTTGAGTTCATGTGTTTTTTACATGACAGGCGTTGCACTACGCCACAGGTAACCTAACTAGGCATTTAGGTGATGTAGGAAAAAATTGTTTAGTCATATAATAAACGAATTATTAACCTTGCTTGCTCAGTCTGTATGGGAAAATATCAGACCTTGGTCTTTTTTGTGCGGACCTCACTGTGCTTGGTCTGTACTGTCAAGACCTCAGTCTGATATTTTCCCATTCAGACCTTGCGCTTGGTTAATAATTTTTTATTATTTACATTGTTATTTCCATGGTAAGTAGGTCAGTTTTTTGCTTTGGTACCATTCTAAGTTAGAGTAAAAATTAAAAGTCATGAAAAAAATATTTATGATCAGCTTAAGAACTTTGTGTTGGTCAGGCAATTAGACCTCTTTTTGCGTAGGGGAACTCCCTAGGTAATGAGCAAATAACAAATGCTAGATATTCTTTTTTTGTTTTATCAACAAATGTACATTTGTAAAAGTCATATTAGCATATTTATTCTCTGAGAGGGCTACATGTAAGTAACAACAACATTGTCTGGATGACAAGGTGAAAAGCAGCCTAGTGAATGCCTGAAGGCATCTTGTTTTACTTTCTTTTGCCAGGTAATGTTCATAACTGAACCAGATCAATGGACAGCTGCAGCAATGTACCAAGCAACAAGAATATTTGTTTCTAATTTGAATGCAAAAATGGCTCAAAGGTAGAAAATGGGTTCTTGTGTTTTATGTTATAAAGGTTCTAGTGCAAATACATAGTCATTGTGTCATAACCCCTTGTTCTTTTCAAAGCTGATTAAACAAACTAGAGCACTATTGCTAACCAGGGATTCTGATTTGCTTTGCTACTAAGAGTCTATTGGCTGGTAGTCCCAGAGTTGAGAAAAACATTCAGTTTTATTTGTGCAAAACAATTCAACTTTTTTAACTTTAACTCATTTTTGTTTTTCCTCACTAGTTTTCTCTACTACAATTTGAATTTTATAACTTTAATTCATTTATTTTTGTTTTCTTCTCCACCAGTTTGTATGCAATTAGATAATTTGTTCTCAATTACTGTCTGCTTTTATAGTTGACTCTGGCTTCACCCTTGTCAACTGTCTGCCGATAGAAATCTTGAGCTCACTGTTGTTACATTGTGACCCAAAGAACCCAGGGCACTAAAATATTTTAGCAGTTTAGGTTGTCATTTGACCAATCAGAAACATCCCCTTAATCATGTGGTTAGAGAACCGTTTCTGATTGATTAAAGTACATTCTTAAAATATTTCTTAGTGTCCATGGTTCTTTGGGTTGCACTTTAAGTAGTCTAAAGATGTTAGTCAAGTAAAGTGTCTTTAACTTGACATTCCAAATGGAGGGTAGGTGCCATGTAGCAATAGCAACAGCAACTGGCAAAGCAAGCAAAGAGGTAACCATGGCAGCCAAGCCACAGGTCAACCTCGGCACCTGTCACACTGATAAAATAGTGGAATATCATGCTTACCTCATCCAACCACAGGAGGGTGGGGCAAAAGGCAAACAGCAATATGGTGACTGTGTTGTCCCCTGATTGGAGCAAAAACTTTTGATCGACAAAATCAGGTGATGAAGTGATCAAAGCAATCAGCAAGTGAACAAGTGAAGCAATCCCCACCAGCAATAATGAAGGCAATCAACCACTGTAGTACTGAACAATTCTAAGGCAAGCCAGCAATTTACAATGTAGTTGAAGGTAACAGGCAAACAGCAGTATGGTGAGATCGACCACAAGGCAACAAGCTGATAATGCGCATGCATGACCAAAAACATACTGATGGACAGAACAACACTCCAAGTTAACTTTGCTTAAATATTAACCCCATTAAACCAATTGTAACAGTGCTACATGTAGTTTGATTGCTTGCGTTGTGGTTTTCTGTCTGACACTTTGATAAAAAAAATTATAACACATTAAGTTGTGTGCTGTATTTACTGTACTTCTTGTTTTTTTTTAAATTGTTTATAGGTTTTTTAATTTAGTCCTCTATCCAAGAATAAGAGATGACATCACTGAATATAAAAGACTCAACTATCATCTGTATTTGGTATGCATTTTTCATCATCATTAACAAAAACATTTTCATTCCTAAAAAAGCAGATTTTCTATCAATTAGTACAATATAGGAGCTGCCTTATGCCATTTTATAAAATATGGTAGACAAGATACTACACACACTCTGATTGGCTAACAACTGTGTTGTCATATCATGAGGCTATGTAAACATGGGTAGAGTTTCTGCTGTCATATATTTTATAAAACAAGTAGAAAATGTTTCCTGTGTTTATATAGCCTGATATAAACACTCAGGAGTGTTTGGGATGAGTCTGATAGCTCTATGTAAAACCTTGACTATGACTCTGTTTTACACAACAGTGCTCTACTACTCCCAAACTCCCCTCATGTTTATATCAGGCTATGTAAAGACTGGGAACATTTTCTATTTGTTAAGTAGTTTTCCTATTTTTGTATTTCTATTAAAAAATGCATTTGATAGAGTAGAGTGTGTACAACAATAATTGGCTGAACCAGGTGGAAATGATGACAATAAGAGACGGGCGGACTGAGCTAATAATGTATGTTGATAGTCTCTGGTCTGATCCAAACCAACAACAATATAATACTGTAATAGTATGTGAAAAACATTCTTTTGCAAAAGTTTACTGGAATATTGGCCAAGCAGCAGTTGAAGCTTGCAAGGTTAATTGAAAGAAGCTCTGTCTACCATTTGCTTAGTTTCAGCCAATCAAAAATAGAATGACTCAGGCCTTAGATATAATGTTTGTTATTTACAGTCCTTAAAGAAGGCCTTGTTCAAGCCTGCTGCTTTCTTTAAAGGGATTCTTCTGCCACTCTGTGAGGTAGGTTCTTATTCTGGGTCACCCACAACAGTTTGAACAAACACTGTGATTGGATGAAGAAACAAAGAATAATAGAGTAAGACAAAAAGAGCCATGCGAAACAAAAACATGATGAAACATTGTCCTTGTTATACATGGCTGATTCTATTTTCTTTTATTATTCTAATGACTTTTGTTTCTTCAACCAATTCACAATGTTCGTTCAGACTGTGGTGGTTACCCCTTATTCTATTAATTTTATCAATCCCTGAAGCAACAATGAATGTCTAGCTGGTTTAAAACAGCTGGGCACTTCTACGGGCAAGATTTTTTTTTCAAGAGGAGTTAAATATGTAGGTGTAATAGTGTATTGTAGTGTGAGACACACAGAAATTCCTGAGGGGACATTTGACTGCAACACCCCCTTAAACACTCTTGTCCGTGCTGACCCCATGTACCTCACATGAGCCATTCTTCTGTATAGTACTTTTGTGACATTTTTGTTCTTGTTCTAGGGAGGAGACTGTAGTCTTCGGGAAGCCATCATTATCAGTAGTGTTCTTGCTAAGACAAGTATACCAGTCCTCCATTCAAGTGCTGTGATGCTAAAAATAGCAGAGATGAACTATTCAGGTAAACAATAAACAAATTTTGTTTGGTAGTGCTTCCATTTTTTATGCTTTATGTACAAGAACTATATAAATGGTATGAATAGAAAAAAACCAGAGTAATCTGACAGTTTTGAGAATAATAAAATTAACGATAGTCCCAGCAATGAAAGCATCGTACAGCAATTCAACTTTCAAATTATATGTCGATGTTCATAAGATGATGCTGCGCTCGTAGTTTCACTGCAAAGTTTTGATCATTTTAACACTTCATCTAGGATCAATAAGAGGACAGACAATGGAAATCTATGACCAAATTGTGAAATGGCATTTCTCAAATTCATGAATAATTAATGAGGACAAAACAAAGGAAAATCAGTACCGTGACGGAGTTTGGATATGTGAT
>JANTNT010084432.1:0-11436 GCA_024752375.1 Entacmaea quadricolor | reverse complement strand
CATGCAGTCTTGAGGGTTTTGTCTCAGGGCAAAGTTGTCCGGCCCACCCTTTCTTTGATTTCTGGATCCGCCCCTGATATATATGAAAAAACGTTAATTTTGTGTTTCAGGAATGAAGCTGTGGTTTAGTGGGAAAACAGCCTGCTATGGATGGACTTGAACACTTTTCAGATAAATCGCTTGAACACAGGAAAGAAAACCAGGACCTCACAAAATACGAACGAGGTTTCTTGTCTCACTGGTACATTATGGTGTATATTGTTTGAAAGGTTAATTGAACTTACCAACAAAATAAGGAAGTAAACCGGCGTTCGCATCAAAAACAAAACCACCTCAGTAACAACAACTAAAATTAAAACGGGATCAGTAGCAACAACAACAACAAAAAAATGTTTAATTTCGTTTGTCCTGCCATAAAATGTACAAAGAAAAATATAAAAATAACTTAATTACCCTGAAAAAAAACTTTTTGAGAAAATTTCTGATAAATTATTTCTACAGTTGGAATAGAATTAACTAAGTTCCATCAAATTTTTTCATATGATGTTAGAAAGTCTGCTTGTCTGGCTGGCCAAAACTGGGACTTATTCAAATAGTTTCGCTTGCGTTTCACATACCTTTTGACGAGTGGGTTCCGAAGTTTGTTCCCAAGTTCCAAAGTTCAAGCTGTACTTCGGAAGTTCACAGCGATCTTCGTCGGCGAACTTCGAACATTCCCGCGAAAATTTGTCAATTCGATAGAATCAAGGTTACTGTCCATGATACTTGCATATATTGTTTCATACAGTGGACAACCATGCCTTAGGCCCCGTTCAAACGAGAACGCAAGTCAACGCAAGTTTGCTTACGGTAACTTACGGTAGCTTGCGATCAACCGTTCAAACGTAAACGCAAGTCAACGCAAGTTGTTTCAAAAGTCTGACGTAACAACTAGCAATTAGTCTATGCCGCGCGAGGCAACCAAAATTTTTATTGATACTACAATACGCGCGCGCGAGCACGAAATGTTTGCTATGACGACTAGCTTACGGTAACTTGCGATCAACCGTTCAAACGAGACGCAAGTCGACTTAACTCGCGAAGAAATTTGAGCATGTTCAAAGTCATCGCAAGTCACCGCAAGTTGGCGTTCAAAAGAGAAGCAAGTCCAAACTTGCGGTAACTTGCGTTCTCGTTTGAACGGGGTCTTAAGCTCCTCGGCAGTATCTTCCATTGCTATAACTCAAGATTTAACTTCAATTCTATCGAATTACCGAATTGTGTGAAATGTAAGTTCGAAGTTCGCCATCGAAGTTCGTTGAGAATTTCCGAAGTACAATTTTAACTTCGGAACACACTCGTCAAAAGTTATAAAGTCAAAAGTTCGAAGTTTAGTTCGCCAACGAAGTTCGATGTAAATGTCCAAAGTTCGATGTGAATTTCCAATGTACAGTTTTAACTTCGGAACACACTTGTCAAAAGTATGAAGAGTCAAAAGTTTGAAGTTCGTCATCGAAGTTCGATGTGAATTTCCAAAGTACAGTTTTAACTTAGGAACATACTCGTCAAAAGTTTTGAAGAGTCAAAAGTTCGAACTGAGTTCGCCAACAAAGTTCGATGTGAATTTCCGAAGTACAGTTTTAACTTCGGAACACATTCGTCAAAAGTTATGTGAAACACACTGTAAACAAAAAACCTTTTGATATTGACTTGAAAAACTATAGGGCTCTTAAGCTTTGACGTACCTCCGGCTCCAAACAACCAAACAGAAATACTTTTAACGATAAATTTGTCCTGGACTTTTCCTCTGCCATCTTACTGATCTATGTCCAACAATATATCAAAATACATAAACGTTAATAATTTTGTAAAAATCCAGAAAAATCTTAAAGGTGCTACTTTTTTATTTTTACCCCGAAGTATTTTTTCCATCAGTACTTATGATGTCAAACTTAACATTGAGCCAGTCGTTAGACTAGATGACTCCTATCTTTCCTAATTGAGTAGAATGACAACCAACTTGTCAGCCATGATCATAAAAACCAACGATTTACCATCAGCAAGAGCGAAAAATCGTTTAACTAATCCAAGATGGCGGCGATGACGTCACACGTAGTTGGTCGATATCTCCCCCCTTACTCGGATGGAAGAATTTTACTAATTGATTACTAATTGAGTAGAATGACAACGAACTTGTCAGCTATATATCTATCCCTTACTCAGATGGAAGAATTTTACCCCGAATGGCGGAAGAGGTAAATGTTTAGTGGGGTATAAAGAAACAAAGGACTAGTGAGCTAGAGTGTTTTCACTTATCGCCGTTTGCATTGCTACGCGGCCAACCCAGACAAAAATCGCGACGTGCAGTATGCAATAGACTGACGTCAATCAAACACGCTGATGTCTTTTACACGCGTTTTATCAGTAAAATCGCTTTCGACACTTTCCTCCATGGTACCTGACTGAGAAAATTTGATCGAAAAGCCACACTCACCGATCCACAAGCGTGCAAAAGACGTCAACGTGTTTGATTGACGGCAGTCTATTGCATACTACATGTCGCGATTTTTGTCTGGGGTGGCCGCGTAGCAATGCAAACGGCGATAACGGAACTAATAGTGTAAATAGTCAAACAGAAACAAAAGAAAACAAAAGGAATTAGAGTTTACTACATCGCCAGGAATAATGTGCATACCTCAAAAAAGTTCTCGTACCAGTCTCCCTAAAAATCACCAGACATCAATTTTAGATTAGTAAAAATGTATGGAAAACATATTTTCCTTTCAAAATTGTGAATTCCACAGAAGCCTGATCAAAAAGTTGAACCTCAGACTCGAATCTCGAGTACATGATCTAACGTCACATATAAATATATCTGCTAGATTTTTTAAAAATCACCTTTTTGCGAAGTCACGTTGTCGATGATTTCTCTATGTCTTGGCCAGGTGCCATTTTTTTTATCAAATCCATGTGAATCAGGGAACTTTTTGTATAGAAATATTATACAAATCAAAAAGATGATCCTCAGGTGATGGCCTTCGATAATTGATTGTTTGATTGACACTCTATTTACTTTCCCAGGTTGTAAAAAGATATTACTTTTTTGATTCGATAAAACGACCTCGAATCGTTCTTTACAAAGCCTTTGATAGTCTGCCAAACACCCAACTTTCGGATGATAATATCTTGGAAAATATAAAGCAAAATCCAGCGAAAAACCCATGATTTTGAAGCTTGTAAACAGTAGATTGCGAATACTGAAGGCTTGGTGGCCAGTTCTAACTCATTTCCAACGCAGGGAGCCATAATGTACTAGTATTTGGCTGATTAACATTCATGTATATTACCACAGGAAGCCCAAGCTCGGCTTTTTTGTCGTTATTTACAGTAAATTTATGTGGCTGATAAACTTTTCTTCTGAATTCGACGTTTTTTAAAAATAAAGCCGTTTTTTGATCGAATTGTTTTCTATGTCTTTCCTGTCACTCGGGAGAGGCGCCCAAACTCCGTCCAAGTAATATTTACTGTAAATAATGACACAAAATCCAAGCCTGGGCTCCCTGTGGTGGCAGCAGGCGCCATGGTTATCATTTCTGGCGATGAATATGTATTAAGGCCATGTAACACGACGCAACATTTCGTGACAAGTTGCAGGAGAAATTTCGCGCGGCCTTAACATCCCCTCTGCAACTCGCACCGCAAAGAAAAATTGCGTCTTGTAACAGGGCTTTTAGTCCAATATCTATTTCAAGAGCTAAATGACTTCACCATGTGGTATCTTAAAATAATAGTTTAGAATATCATTTTCAGGCATTGTAGTATGAAATGTTATCATTGTTTAAGAACTGAATGGTCAACTTAGATATAAACTTATCTTTATAGAGTGGACGCCATATATCCGTGAAATACATTTTAGGTTATCCCATCATGTAGGAACGGTGTATTGTAATTCAAATATTCCCATTGTTATCTGACTGTACTAGGGTGGTTTTAATAGTCAGATAAAAACAACAAAACAAAAGAATTTGAGTGAAGTAGTGCTAAATACGCTCAAGTGTTTCACGGGTTAGATTAATGAAAACCACATTATGTACAAACTGAAGCAGAACAGTGCAAATAACAATAGCAACGTATCTACTGGTCTTTCTCCTTCTTTGAGTAGATTATACCTGAGTGAATTCTTAGTTATCGGATAACAAAATAGTTGATAACTAAATACTATTACTTGCAAAATAGTAATTGTTTCACAGATATAGTGGTTTTCATTAACCCGTGAAACAAAGTGTGCTAATTAAAGTGTAATAGTCAGATAAATACAATAGAAAACAAAAGAATTTGAGCGTAATACGCTAAAGTGTATTTCACGGGTTTATGAAAACGACTCTACGATATATACAAACTGATTTTTTTCGGTGCTTTATTATTCTAGGTACTTTTTTTAAAAGTGTAAATATTTAGCCATTCGGGGCCAGTCAGAAATTAGTACAAGGGGAGGGCCATTATTCTTTGTGTATTCTTTGAAAATTTGTACAACTCAGCATTTATAATATTGTACCATTATGTATCATAAGGTGAGGGTCGCAATATACCGATCCCGGACCGAGCTAAAAAATATTTGTGATATACATCGTAGAACAGAAACCGATTGCTAAAAATTGTAAGTGTCTGTCGGACATTCTATGTAACATTGAGAAAATAACCCATCGTTTGGCGGTAATTTAAGCAAAGCCGGGGATCGGTATATTGTTGCAAGGGAAAAATTTTTTTTAAGGTTTCATCACGTCCAACTTGATGGGGCACAAAGCAAAGACAGCCTTTTGAAGATCTCAAGAAGAAAGAGATCGGTGTATAGGCCATTTCCGAGATACGCTCCAATTGTCGAGAGTAATTTTGAGGCTTCGTGAAAAGTTTTCATACACTTGGTGTATTTTGCGAACGAAACCTCGACTTGAAACTATTGTTCTTGGAAATTGGAGCAAATCTCCATGTAGCAAAATAGGGGAGGTATAGAAATTGTAATGTTGAAAAATTATAGCACTTGTCCTTCCCTCTTATTTCTGACCAGTCCCTTGACATTGGTTTGTATTAAAAGATTAAGAAAGGATTTCTTACGGGATTAAGGTATTTTTAGTATTGTAATATTATTGGTTAAAGTATTTAGGTTTATGGTTTTCTCAATAAAAAAAACTTTGCCAAAAGGCCGTGTTATCTGTTCAATTATTACTAGTAAGCAACAGTGGATGAGATTAACGGCATGATATCGTAAATTATCAAGACTGAGGTCTGTCTTTTCTGCCGAAGCCTCCGACTTGAGCGGATAACAGCCACCTCGGTCTGCATAATTCTTCATGTCCTATGATAGCCGAATCTAATATCTGTTTTATTATTTTTCAAAATATGTGTAACGTAAAGATGATTAAACTTGCCTTGTTCATTGAATTATCTTCACACACACGGTGTTAACAAGTCTAAGTGCAAAATAAATTAGGCAAAAACACGTCAGAGTACAGCCACAACAATTGAGCCAGCCCGCACCAGATCGGAACGGGTTTCTTGATAGATCAAAAGAAACAATATAACTAAACCTAACCTGATAAAAGCGTTACTGCACTAAGGGAGCAATAAAAAAGCAGCTTTCAACAAAAAATGTTGGACAACGACGTCCGGTCATGGAGAGGCCCTCAGCCAATCAGATGCGAGATAGCGAGTAAAATGTATAAAAAAACAAAGTAATTGAAAGCTAATAAATACAGCACTATCAAGTTTATAGGTCCTGGCAAAACAAGGACAATTTTTGGCATTTTCGGGGACTCAGGAGTAAATTTCTGTCGCTCGTTTCTTGCTTCCAGAAAAAAATACCCCTGGAGACGAAGTCTGTTGGTCCTTGTTCCGGAAGTCGAAATCCATCTCTTTCCTGATAGGTCGACCCCAGCGGGTCGACCAATCAGTATCAAGTATTGTTAGACAAATCGAATATAACGGAAATAGAAAGTCACCACTTCCTGAACAAGGTCCAAAAGACTTCGTCCCAGGGGTATTTTTTCTGGTAGCGAAAAACGAACGACAGAATTTTACCCCTGGGTTTCCCATTGTGACGGACACAAATTGAGTGTCCAGGAAACAAATGATGTTTCTGAGAAATGTCAGAAATATTTGATGTGTTCACGACGAGCAACATCGGAAGACGGTGTTGCCGGAAAAAATAAATTCCCCAATTTTGCATAAAAAGTTGTGATTAATACCCAGGTTTTGGAAAAATATTGGTTTTGGCAGCATTTTCCCACTAAAATCCCTAAATTACAATCTTAAAGTTTCTCAATTTCTTTGGGAAGAAAAATATACATTTTAAGGATTTTAGTGGGAAAATCCTGCCAAAACCAATATTTTTCCAAAACCTGGGTATTAATCCTAACTTTTTATGTAAAATTGGGGAATTTATTTTTTTCCGGCAACACTGTCTTTCCTCACTCGTCAAAGGTCAGATGCAAATGAGCTTAAAATTTCAATTTTTCATGATGCTTTGCGATCGTAGCGCGCACACCGCCTGACTGTCTTCCGATGTTGCTCGTCGTGAACACATCAAATATTTCTGACATTTCTCAGAAACATCATTTGTTTCCTGGACGCATAATTTGTGTCCGTCACAATGTGTCACGTGTGGCAAAACGGGATAACAAGTGATGTTGCCGCCACAGTGTGTCTCGTTTTGCCTGGACCTTAACATTCTTTAAATTTAAATCGTATCAGCCGAGTTGTTCAAAAGTTGATTATGACCAATCATGGCAAGCTTAAATTGTATAACCTAGGGAGTCTATTTCAGTCTTGACAAAAATATATCAGGGAGATATTTTCTCTTTATACCACGACTGTAAGGCAGAACTAGTTTAAAAAGTGGTTTGCAACAAGAGCTACTAAGAACATTTTCAGAGCTTCTTCTTCGTAAAACTCTTCACGCCCTAACAGGAAGAGAGGAGAAAGGCCCTCCACCAGTAAAAATAGTCGGCCATGATCGTCTCTACTCTGAGAAATTTCATCCAAATGCTATTCGAATCTCCGTATTCAAAGCTTCTTGAGTTGACAGCAACTCTCTTACCTTCAATCCGCACAACAGCTCAATTTAAAAGCGATGTTTTTTAAATGAAGAATTAACTTAAAGCCTGAATTTCCAAGCTTCAATTCTCGCTCTTATTAATACTTCGGCGTCGCGCTGGGACTGAACTCTTTCTCGTCGAATGAAATGAGAGCGAGATGGGTCCATGAAAATTCAGGCAACCTTCATTGGACTTAGCTCGAAGGCTTCGTTTTCGACCACCAAGAAGTATATTGGCATTAATGTTACAGTCTGGGAGATCAGAGACAGGGGAGGCCCGGGAGCGGGGGCCTGGGAGGGTACTGGCCCCTCAACTAAATACTTGGTTCGGATAAAACTTTAAAAAGCCTGCCATTTAGACTCGATTTTCTTGCCACAGTGATTTTCCACTTCTGCCGGCCCTGAGAGAAGAGTATTTTTGGGCGACGACAGGGTTGTTTTGCAGAACACCTGTTTACATTACAGAATCCAAACCATTCATGTTTGCTAAAACAGACTTACAAACTACTCTTAGTGTTGGTACTTGTAAATCTTCACCTATCGCCAGCAGTTCTTCCTTCAACTTCTCGTACTCCGGCGTACCCTGTTTCAATTGCCATTGCAAACAAAGCAGATAGGAATGAAGATCTTCACTGATTAATAACTGTCTGTTGTCTTTTGAATGAAGTGTGTGTTGAAGTGCAAATATAGCTAGTTTCTGAACGGCTGGCGAGCCAGGCCATCTTGCACTACCTGGATTACCAAGTTCAATCTCTGCAGTTTCATGGAGATTCTGATGCCGCTTTGCGACACTGTCAATATTAAAACTAAATAAACTCGGTAAAGCGGTGCTGCCAGGCTCAGTTTCAACAAACTCCTGTTGTTCTCTGCTATCGTCAGAAAATTTTTCAACCAAATTTTTCAATTTTTTTGAATTTAATGATTCATCATTCGTACGTCCTAGTCTTTCTCTCGTAGCCTTTCTTGTTTTCGGCCCGGCTGCAAACGCCATATGTACAATGGGAGCAAGTGTCATCCACACGTACAGCTCTTGTTCCTCATACTCTGCGATCCGCCTTGGCTTGTGTTCTTGTAGGAATCGCTCAATGACTGAATCAATAGCGATGCTCTGCTCACGAGGTATGGTACATAACGTAGATGACCTGATTCTCGCTAAAAATAACAGGCAGTAGTACCTAAAAAGATTTTTAAAAGATTACTGACTTATTGTTGTAACATGCTTTTTTTCAAGGTGGCATGGTTGTCTAAGCTGCTAAGGCATTCAACAATACAAGGTTTTGGGGTTTTCAGGGATCGAGCCCTACAAGTGGAGATTATGGTAAGCGAGTTGAGTTTGTTTGATTACAGATTTTTCTTTGTTCCCTCCGAGGTTTCTTCTCCGGGTCCTCCGTAAAAATCAACATGACGAATTAATGTAGTGATTGTGCGTGTGAAGTGATATGAGATCAACATAAGCTGATTAAAATACCAGAATATTCAGCCTTCTTTAACAAATAAAAAAATATTATGATTAATTGTAGATTGATCATCTGATTTAAGTTTTTTTACTAACAAGAAAATAATATTATAATTTTTATTGAATAGGTTTGAAAGTTGAATCTACTTACGAACCCCACAAATGCATGTCTATTTAGTTTCATTTAAACAGATTCTAAGTTTTTAGTATGTACCTGCATATCAGTACAGACGTCGATCTAGGGAGGGAGATGCAAGTGTAGAAATTACAAGCAAGAATTGACAAATGTAACTAGGATATTTGCCGTCTTTTAGGGATTTGACACCCAAAAACACCCCCTTTCTTTCTTTCAAGAAGTGTGCTTGATTAGTGCGCTGCCTGCTAAGCAAGAGGTCCGTAGTTCGATCCTCAGCGACCTCACACACTTATTTCAACTTCTCCCTCATCCGTATAGCTTTAGACTTTGAATACCTTTAAAACGGACCACTGATGGGACAGGGGGGGTTAAGTGCGCACAGTCGGCTTCCTGGGATACCAACCTCGTAGCTGAAGGAACTCAGTACCAATGTTAAATAAAATGACTTTACTTTAAAGGAATTCTCTCTTCATAATACTGGATTTTTAAGACAAAAACTCACCATGTCACAAGGACCAGAAGTGCAGAATCAAACTCTTGATTCCATGCTTGCATTTTAGCCAAAATCTCTTCATAAAATCCTGAACAAATCAATCTTTTGATCGCTTTTTGATTAAAAGAGACATAAAAGATAGTATTTGCTGCCAAACAACATTCGTGTTTTCTGTAAAAGCCTTTTGGTTCAATTATTTGACAGAGTTTCTTCATCATAGTGAGGTTATCTGCTACTTCAAACTGGGACTTTTTATCATATTCAACACATCTGAAAATAAAAATGACCGCATTGATTGACATGTCACCAGCTTTCTTATTACTTTTAACTGCCCAAAGTTGCCTGAATTTTAGACAATTGTCTCCACTGAGGTACATAATGTCATATTTTTATAATCGTATAATAATTCCTGAATCATACAAGCACAAATGCAGAATCAGCCAGTGTTGATTGGTTGAGCAGGTTAAATTAAGAGTGGAATCTACATTCTAAGTGACTTTTTGTTATTCTTAGGACCCAGTCAAAAAGGGTTTGGGGGATAAAGAGAGGCACATTTGATGTAAATCACCCTTGTATTCATGCTAATGTCATGACCCCACCCCTAATTACATTTTTCTATTTTTCAAAATTATAAAGAAGTCAAAATTGACATGTTATGTTTTATTTTAATTCTTATTAAAACACACAAAATTTTAATAAAGCAGATTTTAACAATACCAACCCCCAATAAGCTCAATCTCTCAAAACTCAACCCTCATTTTAGGCTGAAAAATTGGTAGCCCAACACCTGTCTTTCATGGCCACCAGTTATTTTATGATCAGTTCCTTACAGTTAAATATATTTATTTTAAGATCCACTTTGAATTCATTAACTATCTCATCTTTCTTAAGATGAGTATGGGTTAGGTTGCAATTGGGATGAAAATTCTGTTCCTTTCTCCACTCACACCTTTAATTTATCTGCTCTTAATTTATTAGATATATTTACCTACTGAGGGCCTGTAATTCTACTTCAAACATTCATGAGCATTTCGATCTATCAGATTGAGCAAAGCTGGTAAAGCTCTCCTCATTAGTATTCTTTATATAAAGAATACTAATGATGATAGCTTTATCAGATATAAAGTCATCCAAGTTTATATATTTGTACTACTGATCACTGACTTTCCTTTGAAAGTTTCACAGCAACACTCCTCTCTTGATGCATGCATACAGTTTTATATGTGTGGGAAATTTTTTGTTCCTGATGACATGTCAGTGACAAACTTTTCAACCAACTGTAATTTTGCTATAATTTTGCTATAATTTAACTCTTTTCATCAAATTATTATAAAACTATTGAACTTCTACAGGTATCATGTTTAAAGTGGTTCAATAAACTTGCAGATCATCTTTTATCAGGTCTAAAACCATTCGGATATGCCTCATGGTTTTAAACCAGATAAAACACTTCTGCTCATTTATTAAACATTACATGTTTGGCTTATGTCTGTACTTTTGTTATAGTGCTTTTAATTTTTTATTCATTAAATTTACTAAATACACTAAGCTATTGGTCTAATCTAATCAACCCAGTATTACAAAATCATACAAGTTCAAAACTCACCCACAAAGACATCCAAGAGCACTTTCTCTCAAGTTAACAGCAAGATGAGATGAAGGCCCACTATAATCATCACTTTTCATGTATGCATCCACCATATATTGCAATCCACCCATACTGAGAACCAAGCGAGTGTCTGGACCAGTCTCCATGAAGTTCCATAATGTTTGAAGAACGAGTGTGCATAGAATCATTTGCCATTCATTAAAACTTTGAACTAATTCATCTGATCTAAAGTAGAATAGAATTGTATATGGAAAGAAATTCAGCAAATCCAATGATTCAAACAATTTTTGACCATTAATGACATTTTATTATTAGTGATTGTTGGTGATTTTTATTCAAGAATCAAATTCCACAGTGCTCATAGTGGTTTGGTGAATTGTGTGAAGGAATACAGAATGTCCTTTGTTACTTTAATACATATATGCATATTCTTAATAAAACTTTAAATATAGGTGGCTTACTGAAGTGTGATTAAGTCAGGTATGAAGACTAAAAGGCTTGATTGACTATACATGGGAATGGGACATGTTTATTGACAAAATAGGTGATGTTTCTCCCGACAGTTGGGCTATTTCCACTGCCTTAACTGCCTTCAGTTTACAGCACGAAGCGTGCTACCGTTGCCACCGAACAAGATTTTTGATGAATTTTTGGCACTTTTTTGACACTTTTT
>JANTNT010084431.1:0-22127 GCA_024752375.1 Entacmaea quadricolor | reverse complement strand
TCCGAAACGTCAGTTAAGTAAACTCGTTTTTATTCACGGTGTTTCAAATTACCTACAACCCATCCATCGTTTCTTTGTGGTCTTGGTATTGGTCTTCTTCAGTTCTTCTTCTGTTCATCTTCTATACACTGTACCCACTACACACTGTACCCACTACACACTGTAGGCACTACACACAATAGGAACTACACACAATAAACACTAGCTACTGCACACTACCAACCACTCGCTTTAGCCACTAAACACTAAACATATCCGCTACTTTTTATACCCACTACACACAATTAACACGCTACCCACAACACACTTTGCCCACTACAAACTCTTCCCACAACAAACATTAAAAAAACTTTTACCTATAACGACAAGTTTCGCTGGGTTACTCGCTTGCATTTCATTGGTCAGCTTGTTAACCGCTGTCCAGTGATACATTTGCTGTGCGTCATCACGTCGTATGTTCGTAATAACAAGATCCCCCGAAGGCATGACAGAGTACCGTCCACCAACGGTGATGACGTTGCGCCCTTTGTGCCAGGCCTTTACAGTTACGTAGTTTCTCACGTGACTTGGCACTACCGCTTTTAAAACAGCAGTGTTACCAAGAATAACGGTATGGTCGACTGCATAAACACGAAAGGGTTCTACTACAACTGGAGAAAAATGTTTAACAAATAACTTAAAATCAATTTAAGGCTTGATTATCAAAATATGCTGGCTGGTGATGATATAAAATGGGTTCGGATGGACGGAAACATACACTTTGCTTTTCTTATTTATCTTATCCCGTAATATAAATGCCATGACAGTTTTTAAAAACGTCACGATGTTGGTTTTATTTATTACTAAATATTTTCATGAAAAGATCAGACCTTGGGGCGCAGGATTTTTGGTCATCCCTTCATGTTAGTTGCCATGTAAATTGAAGACAATACAATGGAATACATGACAATGAAATAAGTGAATTATAATACATGAAAGAATGACCGGATTTTCTGGGTTGTATTCACTGAGATGATGTCAAAAGAGGAACCTGGTATTCTGGGAGTGCAACATGACCAAAAAACTCTTTTATATATGAATAACAAAGGCAAAATGGCAATGTTGGATGAATGAACAAGTCACTGAAACTAATAGGCCATTTCCCGGTAAGAAACGCTTCGATATTCCCGGCCCGCTAACAATATTTTAAGTCGTGGTTAGCATGGGTGGCGCAGCGCTCGCCTCTTAACAATGTGACTAGGGTTCGAGTAGGCTGGGCGTCATATATGAGTAGAGTTGTTGGTTACCTCTCTCCCTTGCTTCGAGGATTTTCTCCGGGTTCTCCGGTTTTCTACCCTCCACAGAAATCAACAGGATAAATTTTAATTTGATCTGGTGTCAACTGCTTTAGTCATGAGCCTCTGCCTTGGGACAGCTGAGCAATCTCCCTGCATGTTCAAGATAGATAAATAACAAAAATGCTTCGTGCAAAAAGTACAATTATATTAAAACGTCGTACGAAGCCTCGACTTGAAACTATTGTTCGCGGGAATTGGAATGTATCTCGGAAATGGTTTCTTAGGAATGCTTTGTTGTCGGCAACCAAATGGCAGCTGACGCCCCTCAGGGAGCCCAAATCAAAAAGTAAAAGAAAGAAGTACTTTTAAAAATGATAATCTGTATATACTTTACCAGCTCGTAGTTTGGCAGCGCGACTTATCAGAGAACCAAGTTTGTTCTTTGCAAAGCACTGGTAGTCAACCTGGTGGATGGATTTGTCAAGCTTTCCAGCTGAAAAAGGCGGGAAAACCAGCGAGCCGTTCGGCATGACGTAACGAAGACCAGTGACATTGGTAATAATAGTATTTGTACGTGCTAGTCTCCAGGAAATGCGCGGCTTGGGGTTTCCCGCCACAATACAATTCAGCACTGCTTTCTGAGTGTGCGCAAACTGGGTGTCCGCTGGTTCTTGTGCAAATCCAAGCGTCCATGGCTCTGCAACTGCGGGGAATAAGAACAAACTGGGAATGAACGTTGTTGTTCGATTAATTTCGAGTGGTTTTCCACACTGTACAGTTGTACCACCGGCTGGCCGAGTGAATAATTAAAATTCCAAAATTTAGAAAACCACAAGAGACTGAACCGATCGAAACCACAAGAAAAACCTTAGTAAATTTGTAAGAAAATACCACTTTTTGAGGTCGCCAAATGGCTTCACAGCGCTGACACAGACGTTTGATAAAATTAAGTAATTCATTATGGCAGACACAATTTAGTTGTATATAAAAAATATCAAAGCAACGGATCCCTTACTGCGCGGAGAAATGAGCAATTAGCTTACAAACACGCGGCTAACTAAAATTTTTATTCTCAGAAAAATAAATTAAATAAAGATAAAAAATAATTATTAAAACATAATAAAAACTAAATATGGAAACAACAACAGAAACAACCAGAATTTTTTTTTTCATTTACGGTTATAATAACCCGTCAATCAGGTATCAAACAAGGAAAGATAAAAAATACAGTTTTCTAATCTGGTTATTGTAACCAGTTACACAGGTTTTAAACATGTCAGAAGAGAATAAGATTATCTCATTAAACTTGGCCTTCTTTTGAACAAACTAAACAGAACACGAAAGCTGAACAAGACTAAGTAGCATTGCCCTGGTGATGGGAAAAATACGTGACCCGACTACAATTAGAACTGTCTTGTAAACCAGCACGGAGAATGATTTAACACACATATATACTACCTTCTAAAGATATTGGTATGTTATTGATAATTTGTTCTGTGGTCTGGTGAAAATTAGCACAGAAACTTGTGGAGAGATTGATCAGTCAGTCTCTAGCTAATCATCTAAAGCTGTAATGAACTGATGACGCAACCATCCAAACTGGACAAGGAAGGCGCCAAAAATCTAGGAAAACTTAATTGTTTAAAAGCAAATAAAAAGATCTCAAATTTTTGCCTCATTTTTTCTATTTTTCTAGTCGATTCAGAAGCAAGCTTGTTAGAACTTTTATAAATACGATACTTTTCAGTTTTAACATGATAAAACTGAAAAGTATCGTTTTATATTTATAAATCTTATTCTAGTAATTTTAATTTTGAATTTTTCTTGTTGGTAAAATTATTTTACTGAATTATTCATTTTTGTTCCGCAAAAAATTATGCTCTCAAATTTATGGCTAAGATATTCCAAAAAATAAAAGGCATTTATCATCTTAACAACTTAATGTTGTCGATAACTATTTTTCAGTTTGGCCAGCCCAGTAATTTTAAATTTAAATAATGACTTGATTCACAACGTCATTTTTCTATAATATTTTCTTTCCCATGAATTTGTAAATTGATGATCTTCTCTGTCGTCTTAAAATGGATGTATTTTTGTTCGTTTTGTATTTGTTTATGCAATTTTAATAATATTTGGATGCAACAGTTATTTTTGATTTATGTTTCTATTTCTATTTTGTATTCTTATTTTGATATTTAATCATTCTGTTGCAAGAGTTGCAAATGCTTGCATCAGCGAAATATTTACGTTTGCTCAATAACTTAAATGGTATTTTGAACATGGATTATTTTTGCCATAATCCGAGGCTTCTTGACTTCAGTCGAACTTATGGGATCATCAATCATCTTAACAGTTTGTGAAACTAGATTCAGTAAAGATTAGACTCGATAGTAACAGTCCCGGCACATTAGACATATATGCAAGTTAAATTATTTCAAGTCAACTTTCTTTCACTGAACTCAATTTTAGAAGGAAAAAGCACACATTCAAAAAATAAGAAAAAATGTAATTGGATTGGAAGGAGTTCTGAAGAATTCGCGTGCAGTACATAAATGCATCCCGCTGAGTTTTCGTACACGCTAGTTCGAGCAAGATAGTAATTTGCTCTCTGTACGATATAATCTTCAGGTGCGGTGTAAGTTCTAATTTAAATTAAGGTTTGACACGCTCGTCTACCAAATTTCAGTTATATCATCCTCACTTCCCTTGTTCGCTATATCTTATTTTGCAGGCTTAAAATTCGAGTGAGATCGCGCAGTTGTTTTAATTATTCTGAGCAAACAGTTGATGTAAAATTTCGCGCCAAAAAGAGAATTGAACGTGTGAAGGAAAAAAACAGCAGTTTTTATAAAAAAGTCCGTTAAAACTCAAGAACAACAAATAGAAAATCTATAACGTCATCTTAAATGTATCGCTCTGTATCTCATCTTACAGTGAAGCGGGTTTTTTAGCCCTCGTTTTATTTTATGAAATTTTACACCCTAAATGTTGGTTAGGTGTGCGGTGAAAATCGCAAAGATTTACCGCAAAGGGTTCATTTATATGCAAAACCTCTTTCAGTGACACAAAAAAAGACAGAAATGAGTGGGCATGAAAAAGATAAGATTTGAAAAAGGATTCCGATAACCACCAAGGGGTAACTTTGTCCTGACATCAACACGATGATAATGATTATTGAAAAACAAGTTAGGAAAATTAACCTAAAAAGAAACCCCAGGAGAATCTGCAATCAATAGCAAGATTGAACTCAAGCCGAATTCTCCCCGGCGTTTCGATACCTTTTTTGCCAAAATTCTTAGTCACTTCATACAATTTGATATTGGGCTACAATTAGAAGTAAAATATATAAAGATATTTTGTCTAAGCTTCCTCAGAAGGAATATTGACTTTGACGTGATCGATGGGCGCCAAATTGACCAACATTTGGCGGGAGGTTGTTTGTAAAATAAAATAGTTATTTTTTAGACTCACTATTTCGTATTTAAGGAAATAATTATCCCATATTGCAGGAAATATAAAAAATTTTCAGAATCCTTTTAATAAAATGGCGGTATTTTCAATGAACTATCACTCAACTGAAAGCAAAGTTTTTCATATATTCATTCCGGTTAAGATTTTTTCATATTCTCTTCATCGCCTTGCTTTGGAATCATTTTTACAGCCTTCAAAACCACTCCTTCAGTGCTTGTTCTTGCTTCAAAGCGAGTTGACATTTAGAAGCACAAAATTGATTTAGGAATAGAAAACAAAGTCGAGCAAAGAGTATAAAATTTGCACCGAGTTTCACCGCGAGTTGCTGGAAATTCGACATGTCAGATGTTTTTCATTTCTACTCCAAAACGCGCGGAATAGTTCGGTAAATCTAATAACAAAAGATTTTGTCTTGAAAGCCCCAAAATGCTTCTCATTCAGTTATTATCAAAACTTTTTTGTGAAATTCAGTATCGATACACCCTCTTCACGATCTATTGAGAATCAGTTTTCTCAGGAATTTTTAGAATTATTTTGAGAGTGTTTGAATGGTCTCTATAATTTTATTCGATGTTTCTTTTTCTTTTTTTCCTTTTTTTTTTTTTTCCTCGGCTCTAGTCAATCGAGAATCAGATGTTGCTTTTACGAAATCCCCTCAGGGCTGTAGACTACTCTCAAGTTACTGCTAATTGAATCGTTCACTATTCGTCTGTAAACCTATCGTTTCAGAATGAGGGGAATTACTGAAGGAAAAAAAAGGATAATAACACTACAACTGAGACGCGGTAAACAAGTAGATCCAGTACGAGATCACCGCAGAAAAACAGCAGTCAAAAAAGTTGGTTTTTGAACGAAATGATTAGTGAGACCAGTAGAAAAAATTATGAGTAATCTTAAAGAAAAAGTTATAGTAATCGTTCAGTTAAGATCAGTTGTTGAGACGACGACGAAAGACAGTTCTACGATGGCGTCTTCGATATCTGTATTTCATAACAGATAAAATTTTTGGTCTTTTCTCGCATGGAATTTCTGGCGATAGACAACTGACCGCATTTTTGTTCATAATCGATAAAGAAACCGGCCGTATCAATATGAAAAATATATAGTCTCTTTTATGTAAGGTAGAAATGTTCTTAGTTTCTCAAAACGCTTCGATTCAACTTTTCTTTAACTGCCATTATACAGTAGAAGGATATTTCGTCTTCCAGGTGTGGTTTCATTTAGATTAAGAAGTTTTGTAGCGAGATAACACGAAAGATGTTCAATTGAAATTCTTTTACATCAGTCGACAACCTTTCCAAGAACAAAACAAATCCACAAAAGAAACAACGTTAAGGGAATATAGAAGTAAAACCGAAAAATCTTAACTTGAATTTGCCATGTTTTCTTTAGTTATTTGCCATGTTTTCTTTAGTTCATTTCATGAAGCCTTGAACTCAATTTTCTTCACGCAATGAGCGTTTTGCGTTTTTTCCTGCGTCCAATTCATTTGTTCCTGTCTTATAAATCTACCTCCAACTTGTTTCAAACAGCGTTTTTAATTTCTAACGCTGCGAAACAAATCTTAAGCGAAATTTTTGACTAAACATGTATGCAGCTGTATGTATGTATGTAGCTGGAAAAGTTGTTATTCACTAGAACATCTTTATCCTGCTTATTCATAATCTATAAGATCCTCACACTATTTCTTAGATAATATTACAAAAACTCCATTGCCCAATTATAATTCAACTTAACACTTTCAAGGTAGTTTCGCCATATTCAAGTTTTTATAGGATTTGGATAATTTGTCTCAGTTCTTGAAGAGACATGTCGTCGGCCGTCTACGTTAAAACCATCTTATCTGAGTTGTTTTTATAGTGAAGTTGCATTCCTTTATGTGTTGACGATACAAGAAAGGAATATTTCCAACTATACGCCTTAGGGTTTAAGGTGATATTGTTAAACAGGGCGATTTGCAAAGATTCAGAACATTGTTGCTTGGAAAAACGTCGTTGTAAATCGCCTCTTTTAACACTACCTTTAAGGAGTACAGAGCTTAATTTTCTCAAAGACCTCTAATTAAGAATTACATAATTTTTTTAAACATAAAATTTAAAAAAATATATGTTAGTTAGTCAAAGAAGTTGAATTGACGAGATAAGGTTTGAAATTTAACAAGTTTTCACTGTTTTTGGCCACCATTCCATTTTTGATTATTTTTGGTAAGCAAGCAACTTCTTAAGGTATGAAAATAGAGTCTAATGAGAATTAAAAAAAAAAAAGCTGACAAACTGATATGGATCAGTGCAGTTTTTATGAGTGGTTCTAAAATAACGCCATTATAATTCCAGCCAAACTTTAACGTGTTGTTACTATTTCGAAAATTCAGGCATATATAGTTTTCAACTTCCTCCAAAATAAAATTGTTACAAATCTATTTAAATTGGGGGACATTTTGTTAAAGCTTTAAAAAATATTTCAGCTCTTCCGGCAGTTTGTATTAATAGGAAAATAAACGGTTTGCAGTTCGCATTAGCAAATGCCGAAGAAAAAAAAAAAAAAAAAAAAACAGAAAAAGGTATTAATATGTTTTGTTTATTCGTTTCTGCGTGATTCGTCCGAGTTTCGTAAGCAAGGTTTTAAAAATAAGCACAATAGAGATGTTATAAGTTTGGGAGAGAAGTTCTCTATTATGTTAAGAAATAATCAAATTTCAGACTCAAATGAGAATTTTTCAAAGCAAAAAGAAGAGAGAGAAAAATCGGCACCGCGACGCGGACATTTTACAAGAGCTTTTTTTAAACAAAAATGGACGTAAAAAGATGACCTCTATAGATTAGGTTGTATTAAGATCAAATAAAATCTTTATCTTTGAGCAATATGCATCAATCATTTGAAGAATAAAATTGGAGCTAGCTATCAATAGAGTTTTTAGGTTATATTTCACTCTGATATTAAAATATTTCACGTCAACTAAACTCAGTATTTTTCGGAGGTCTTCAAACTGATTCCCAAGCGTCAATCACAATAAAAATTCAAAATTGTTAACAATGAAAAAAATATTACATTTACACATTCATGTCGAATTGGTTAAAAGTGTTTTTTTTCGGCTTTCTGGCGACATAAAAGTGTTTTGTTTGGTGGAAGTCCTCCTTTGAAAGATTAGCAGATAAAATCGTGACATCAACACCATAGATTGCACATCTTTCTTAACCATTTTCTTTTACTGATTTCTAATACAAAAACCGTCTTCAATTTTAAAGAACTTACACGAGTATAAGTTTAGAAATCGAACTCAACGATTGAAGTTTTATTTTTTTCAAGAGATTTTAGACTGGAAATATTTCTGGTATGGAATTAATTAATCATAATTATCGTACTGCGAATTCAACAGTTTTGTTACACTGAATTTGCTTTGATTTTTTCCGGCTTGGCAAGATTTCCATTTGAATTCTAGCTTCAATATACTTTTTTGTAATCAATATATATGTATATATATATAATAAAGGGAAAAAAACAATAGCAAAGTTTCGAAACAGTTACGAGATGGATTAGAACGAATTCCTTTTCCATGAGTCACATTGTTCGCGAGTATTTTTATTATTTAAACTGATTAATATTACTTTCTTATTTTCTACTGAACACATTTCAACCATTCGATTTTTACAAGCTTCAAAATAAGAAAGCTTCTTATGAACGAAAAGAAGGAATGTTTCAAAAAAATGGTAGCAAATGCAGTCAGATAATGAGCAATGATTTCTAAGTTCTTTGCGCATAAAAAAAAAGAACTATTCTTTATTTCATAAAAGCCGAATTCAAAAATGCTATCTTTCCACAGATGGGGACAGCTGAACTTTGCTATCTGTGAAACCGAAAACCACGAGATAAACTCATGAAAATTGATCACACTCTATATTTAATGCATTTTGTGAAAAAAAGAGAGTCAATTGGAAAACATGTTTGCGGGCTATCTGAGGCTCATAATTTAATAAATGGCGCTGTTTGGAACCATATAATGCTAGTTTTGAGCACTAGGCTCAGCCCTTCTACAACATTCAGTACAGAAAACTATAAATATTTTAAGCAGTTGTCAGAAAACACAGCTTCTAAAATCGTCCCAAACAACAGTATCGCTGTAATTTTATGAAAACAGAAATAGCAGATTTCAAGTCAAAATTGTTAATTTTTGGATTCCGTTTTTTTTGTGTTCAAAAAATTAATTCGGCCGATTACCCCAAGAGGTTCTATTAATTTATAGGTCAGTTCTTAGTTTGTAAATGCTCTCAATTGGGCGCTTATCAAGTCGTTTACTCATTTTAGAATAATGACGAGGAATACATATATGCAATACATACTTCGGCGTTTGCCGATGTCAAGCCAAGATTACGATCATTGAGAAGTAGTGCTTACAATAAAATGAGAAGGCAATATTTCTCTTCTAAATTAAGAGTAAAAGGCAAATTCGTGACAAACCCTCAACATATATATTTAATTTCGTTTAACTTGGGATTTTCGGGTTTTCGAAGACTGAATATTGCTATTATAACGTATTATAAGTAAGTACACGCGGAAAAAATGTTACTTCACAGTTATAATTTATCATTTCCCCGTAGCTTGTGTAAAACTGTGAAGTGAAAATATGAAGCTAAGATTGTGAACTAGTTGTAATTTATTGAAAAATATATCCACTTAGCTCTAAAAGGTAAAGCTACAAATTTTGGTTTTAGGGATTTCAGAAATGAAAAAGAATGCCATGGAAACGCAATACCCAGGGAATAATTCTTTTTGTTTTCAAATCTGTCAGAACTGATCAGAGCTGTATAAAATATACTTCTTTTAATGGTACTGCTATCCATGAGGTTTTTCCATGTTCACGGCAAAGGCCAAGGCAAAAGACGATAATAAAATATTTAAACGTGCTCTTTATAGCTGGAAAACTCAGCAGTTAAATAAAGAAAAAAGTCTTGTATTTTTCTTTCAATAGATCGTAAATCTTTCGGGTTCACATTTCTAGTTTCTCCCTTTCATTCATGAGTATTTTTTTTATTCGGTTCGATAATATTAAAAGTAAAAAGTATCGTGAAAATACATTTCCATGCTGAACGTCATCGAGGCAAATGCAAAAATAATTTTATTTTTATTCAAGGATTAGAAGACGCCAAATTCGTAAAAAATTATTTTAGGGCAAAAGTGCGTCGCACGCGCTCAAAACACACGCGTTTACTCACGAACACAGCGACCTTGTAACAACAAACAAGTGTAAATTCTAGCTATTTCAGAATATTCTTCTCCTTTTTTTGGCCAGACAAAAATCCTTGTATTAAGGACATAGCTGTTGATCCACTTTAATCGGCTAGAGATGATTAGTAGCGTAAATTCATAAGTAAATCTCTCTTTCTCTGTCTTTGAATTGTAAATTCGTAGTCGTGCACGCTTGTCTGCTTGTGTCATTCACTAAAAATAATGCGCATCATGACTCACTGAAACGAGCGTAATTTATTGAGTTATTTACGGCTTTTCAAGTTCCTTTCTTGATGATTCATTCTCACTTTCGAGTTGGCATTTTTTCAACCTGGCATTTTCAGTGATAGTTTCCTTTCCTTGACAGAATTTTTTTATCAGATCGCAATTCGAAAGGCTTTATAAATGTGCATAGTAAAAGATGCATACAAGTTTCTGCAGGTCTTTCAGACCAAAACAAACCTAAAATTATTTTAAATCACCTTACAAAGCAATTAAATGTCTATATACTAACCTGTTATAGTAAATCCATCTAGAAATATTGTCCAAAACGTAGAAAGGGCCAAAACTTGAACGAATCCCATCGTCAATAAATGTATAAAATGTTAAGCCCAACTACGACCGCTACATTCAAACGCATTCTAGCTTATTTTGTTTAATATTATTCTTTGTCTTTGAAGCACAGATTTCCTTCCGTTGGCTATTTCACTTTGGTTTAGAAATTCTGGCTGGTGTGGATGGATTTTTCCCAAACACTTCCATCTTGCAGTTGCTCAAGAGTCAATGATAACGATCATATTTGAGAAAACATGGAAACGTCCGTTTAAACAGGTGAATGGAGGCCTGTGTTGAGGGTTTCCCTAAATCTAACCACGTGCAAACTCGAAGCCTCACAGCCCCGTCATCATACGCGTCACACATCAGCTTATATACTGATCCGCTAAAATCTTGGTTTCCCAACACATGTAATATTCACAATTCTGTTATGTGCTTGTCTCTAATTGGTTGAGATATATTTTTCTTCGAATTGAGCCAATAAGCAAGTGAGCTTTATTATAATCCGTGTGTGTGTGTGTGTGTGTGTGTGTGTGTGTGTGTGTGTGTGTGTGTGTGTGATATATGTATAGATAGATAGATAGATAGATAGATAGATAGATAGATAGATAGATATAGATATAGATATAGATATAGATATAGATATAGATATAGATATAGATATAGATATAGATAGAGACAGATATTTCTTCATTTATTTTCTCTCAGTAGGTAGCTATGATCGGAAATTTAATCGCAAGTATGTTTTGGAGCCTTTTTTATTAAAAAAAATTAATAATAATAATAATAATAATAATAATAATAATAATAATAATAATAATAATAATAATAAACTATTTCCCGAAATAAATTTTAAACAGAAATTGTTCAGAAAACCGGTTAATTTGTAAGCATGACACGGGTTTATTAAACACTGCTAAATGCATTATATACAATTTGGGCGTAACAGGCTTTTATTGTTCAACCTTTCAAGTGAATAGGGAATATTTTTGATTAAATGTATTGAGCCAAGACGCGATTGGACTCATAGCAGGCAAGTTCTTTTAGCAAGTCAATATTTGAGTAGAGAGGACAACTTCGAGATGTAAGATTAAGGCGAGGAAATAATAACAAGAGGACAAACAGTTCTTATTTCAGGAGATTTAACGTCGATCGATGTTAGGTTTTTAGCGTGAGAGCAGTTTGCATAGTAGCTGTCAAAATTTTGTTTTTTGTTTTAAAGTGCATTTTTTTTCTCTCCTACGCGTACGGTACTAATTGAATCTACAAGCAAAAGTCAGTACCATAATAGCATTTACTTTAATTCGGACGAAATTACAAATTACCAATTTTCTTGAAATTAACCTGTTGACCTCGGCAGTAGGCCGAGTATAATTCTCATGTATGCGAATATTTTTGTTCGAAAAAAGGACTTCATTTGTATCTTCAAAAAATACAAATTCGTCATTTATTGGACGATTAGAGTTCACTTTCATGTTGACCGACTAATTTCGCTGCTTAAAATCCGTGCTAATGTTAAATAAACTTAAGTACATTCGGCAATAATTACGGGGAATTCTTGTTAATTTAAAGAAATATTTCGATTCAATTTATTCTTTGAAACAAATAAACCGAGAGCTTTGAATCTTTATTTCCGTAATACAAAAGCTTTAAGTTTTGAAACCTTTAAATCCCCGGAAAAACCTTCTTTTAGAAAGGTCATATTAAGCGGGGCACGCTTCAGTGTTTTGAAAAGGCACGTTCATTCTCAAGATTCTTTACAAACTATTGTCCCAGTTTTGGCGGGAAAATTATCGACAAAGTTCGCGTGTTGTCGCCTAGGTGAAAGAAGTTATGATTTTATTGCGGTTTTTTTGGCGGTGTTAAGTATGATACCAAAATAGCATGTCTTTTGTTTCAAATCATCTTTATTCATTTATATAAAAAATATCTTAATTGCTTGTTCAAACGCACTTAGAGTTGAGGAATTAATGAGTCACCAAGACGGCTTGTCTTTTCAAACATGCTAAGTTTCATATTACCATTTCGGTTTTATGGATTTTTTTTCACTTTTTCGGTTTTTTGAATAGTTTAACCGTTAATGGAATTATATTGAAAAGGTAGGGTCAAAATGAGAATTTAAACAAAGAGAAAGTTATTTTTTCAGAGATTCTAAACGAGATATTCCTATCTAATGAGTGGTAGTTGTTGATGATCTGGGGCAAATGCCGTGCTAATTTCAACAACAACAACACGTGGTTTTTAGGTCATTTTAGCAAGTGCATTTCATATGCCTAGCAACAGCGATATCTTCATAGCTACCAGACTTGCCTACAAAGCTTGTTTATCGGTCCAAAGGCCATAAATAAGATGCAAATACTTCACGTAGACTCAATAAACTTAACCCTTGCTAAACTCGCTGGCACGTACGAAGCACACTAGTCTTTATTCTCGTTCAATACATAAAATATACATCTTATTGCTTCCTTGTTTGGTGCTCGAGGAGACAAGACGTACCGCGTTTGTCTTTCTTAAAAGGAATTATAATTTTTGGTGTGATAAATGATGTTGATAATTTGATGTTCATGGATGTTGACTAGTTTTCGATGAATAATGAGAAATTGAATTAATTATGGATGGAAAGTAATTCAGAGAAAATGAGATTGAAAGAGAACGATAGGCTCCTTTTTACTAGCCTATCATTTATTCGACTCTTTTGACATTTTAGTAAGTCAACGTAGGAACACAAAGGAAATTATAAAACTGGATCGAAAATAAAACGGACCGGAAATAAAAGGAGCCGAAAAGGAGTTACCGGAAATGAAAAATAACCGGAACTGAAAGTAAACTTGAAATGACACCGAGGCAGGGGTGGGAAGGGAGGAGAAAATGTCAGAGAATGCAGCATTCTTTTGTTTTGAGAAAAATACATGCGTCCAGAGTTTCGTGATTACAGTCTAGCGTATTCAGAAAAAACAAGCATCAAGTGATTTTTATGACGCTAATCATCTTGTGTCGGACAAGCTACTATATATTTTTTAAATACAGCGTAGAACAGAAATAGATTGCTAAAAACAGTAAAGGCCCCGTTTACACTGTGAAATTTTTCCAGCAACCTGTCATCGCAAGACAAGTTGGTGAAGAATTGCCTAGTGTAACAGCGCCTTTAGAATGCGTTTATCTGAAGACAAACATTTAAGGCTCTTGTTACACTGTGCAATTTTTCCAGCAACTTGTCTCGCAACGGCGTTTCGAGATACAAATAGCACGTTGCAGTTGCACTGAAGAACGGGGTATGTTACACTAGGCAATGTTTAGTGCAACTTGTCTCGCAATGACAACGGCAAGGGACTGGGATAAACACGACGCATTATAAAAGTGAATGCTATATTGATTGACTACACAACTGAGTTCTACTTCGTGCAACGCTAAGCGCAACGAAAAAAATTGCGAGACAACCACTGTTACATTGTGCAATTTTCCTTGCAATTTGTCTCGCAATTTTGTCGCAAGAGATCATCGCAAGACAGGTTGCAAGAAGTAGAATAGAGTTCTACTTTTCGCAACAAAATTGCGAGACATTGCCTAGCGTAACACCCCTCTTAGAACTTGTCTCGCAACGATTTGTGTAAACAACCAGTAAGATTCACTTTTATAAATGTGTCGTGTTTATCCCAGTCCCTTGCCGTCGCCATTGCGAGTCAAGTTGCATTGCCTAGTGTAAACATACCCCGTTCTTGCAACTGCAACTGCACCTTAAAGGTACATTAAGAAAAATATCGATAACGATTAAAGAAACTTATGACTGAGTTTGTTGGTCGATTATTTTATTGGGAAAACAACCCATTGTTTGGTGGTCGTTCGCCGAGAATCGGTTGTTAAACAAATTTGAAAGCAATAAAAAATTTCAGTTCATTTGCACCTTTTAAAAATAGATTTGAAAGAGTTGTCATGATACGTCAATCTGTAATCGTTAAATAAACATAACCACAATCGAACGTAACGGGGGAAAAAATGCAATGTCTATTGTTGTCTGGAGCCGTTTTGAAAATCACAAAAATAGATAAAACACACTTCTATTAGAGTCCTTGTAAAATTTCATTGAGTAAGAATCATTAGATAGCGAGATATTAATTTTTGAATTTAAAATTCCTCATACAAAGTATCTTATTCGTGGCTCGGCTGGACCCGGACAGACCCAGCCAAAATAAAGAGACTTTGTATGGGATATCTTTACATTCAACGCCCCATATCTCAGCCGTTTTACTACTAAATAATCCCTATTATTTATCAGCCTATGTTTTGACTAGTGTTCTATGAACAAGATAGTTTTAGTACAAAAAGTTAAAATTAATTTTTGTGACGTCATCACTAAAAAGCCCTATAGACAATAGGTTTACTTTACATTTTTGGGCGCAATGTAGTTTTCCCATTTCAGACCAGGTGTTATTCCTTAAGCATAATTTCTTTGTTGAATTAAATCGATATTGACGTATCTTTTCAAGAAATAGATCTCAAAGAAATGACACATGTTCTGAAATGCGTAAACATTACAGCCAAGGCTAAAGAGGTATGTTGAAAAATCGTAACGATGCAATAATCGTAACGATGTTTAATAATCACTGTTTAATAAGATATTCAGTTTATTTTATCTTTCCCGTCTTTTTACATGGGAGGTTTCCCCCCCCCCCATTTTATGTTTTCAAAATCGGGGGTGGTCAACTAAGTCTTGTATCGTAAATCCTTGGGCTTAGTGATATGGCGGCCATCTTGGATTCTTTTGTTCTAAAGTAATTATGGGATGCCCAGAGGGCAAATTAATGTAAAATTTTCTCAAAATTTTCTCGATGTTTCATTATTTTAACTTTTCCCCTCTTTTCTTCCCCTCCCCACCTGTTTCAGTATCATTTCCAATTATCATTTCCAGTTTACTTTCACTTCCGGGAGCGTTGCGTGACGACCCTAACGGCTGGGGGGGGGACTACCCAAGGGGCAAATTAACATAAATACACGATCTAAAATTTTCGCGATTCCACTATGTGCGCATGCTCACAATCAGAAAAGTGAGCATCAAGTGCATTCTCGACCCCAGAGCCCTGTCATTCTTACTGCGCATGCTCGACGAAATTCCAGAGATTTCTTCGAGCATGCGCAGTAAGAATGACAGGGCTCTGGGGTCGAGAATGCATCAAGTGTTGTTTATGCCGCCGTGTTGTAATCATTTTGTGACACATTTCTCGCCTTAAATACTGTATTAATATTTTAGGGCATTTTTAAATGAAAAGGAGGTAGAAAATTGAATGCGGGATCGTGTAATGGTCATGAAAATCCAGTATATTTGTTAGAAAAACGATAATTTTATTTAGAGATATTAGAGAAAATCTACCTAGAGTCGTTAAGACGTAACATTCGTTGTCTCGAATTTTCTCTTTTCTTGCTAGAGAAGCTAAGGAAGGTTAAAAAAAAATACTTGTTTACTATTATACGGAAAATGACAATATAAGCTTTCACCTTTACGAAAGAACCGAAAAATTACTTAACTCGGAGTAAATTCGGTGCTGTTTCAAGCAGTTTGATATATAACATAAAAGAGACTTAATTTTATTTATTTTTTTACAACTATTTAATTTCGAAAAATGTCGCAATGGGAGAACTAAAATACGCCATCAAGTTCAAACTTGTTAATTGCAGAAGTGAATCCAGAGGCGGTTCCGTCGGTAGGTTTCATGGAACTGACTCCCCCCTGTCTGAAGCAGACCAAGTTTGGTAGAGCCTTAAAAATTCACAACTTAGCTACATTATAACGCACGCTCTGATTGGCTAATTAAGCACGAATCGTTTCTTTAATGGTCTGCAGGCTTGCGTCATTTTTTCTTTCTTTCCGTGAAAAAAATCGCTATATCACCCAATGGTTCAAGCTTGAAGAATAGATCCATCGTGAAACGGACGCACTTTGGGACGTTGCTTAAGCACTCAAGAAGCTAAAGTTGCGCTTCGCCTCGTGCAACTCTTATACGCTACGTTCGCGTGCTAAGTAACCTACCGCAAGCATCAATTTCACGATGGATGCACGCTAAGCGCGAACCAACTCTTAATTTCAGATCTCCTGCATCCGAAATCTTTTGAAATGTGTATAAAGGTATCAAGAATTCAACACGAGACAAATGAACAATATAAGACAATTTCAAGAGAGAGAAATTATTTCCTGAGACACACATTTAACGGGTTTATTCTTTGCTTTTCTAGTCATTTTAATAAAATCCTTTTAAAGTTTGCATTCGCGTGCACAGCAATTTTCCAAAATACTCTTTTTCCAGGAGTTGACCAAATAACCACCCCTTTCACATTTGCTACAATAATAGGCCAATTCCTATTTTTTATCTTATTTATATCAAGATACGTTCCATTTCCTGTGAAAATAGTTTGAAGTCGAGGCCTCGAGCGAAGTTTTTTTTAAAATTTAATGTATTTTTCGCACTTGAAACTACTTTAGAAATGGCTTATTTTGAAAAGTAAAGTCTCCACGTGAAATCAAGGATCTTGTAGAAAATCTCTTGATCTTGGGACTAAAGTAACTGTGAAAGCACAACTGAGATAATCAACTGATAATCCCGTTTTTAAGCAGAAAATTTTTTAAATTTTCAAAATGGCCGCCGTGGAAGATGTAACACACTTTAAAAACGAGTGGAGATCTGGGGAGAGTTAGTGACGAAAAGCCGACTGGGATCTTCGCCCGGAACGCTTACTTCCATATACAGCTAGTTAAAAAAGGTTGTCGGGGCGAACGGCGAATGGCGATCAATTATTAGAAATTGCACGACCGAAAGAAACTGTGGGGCACCAAGAATATCTTCATATTCATAAGAATATCTTCATATTCATTTCATAAGTACTTAAAAGATGTCTACAACATTCAGCGAAGACCTTAAAATGTAGTGCAGACATTTTAAGAGTTCCTTTCGGTCATGCAACCGCCAATAACCGATCGTCATTCGCCGTTCGCTGTTCGCCCCGTCAACCTTTTTTGAAATAGCTATATTTCTTCCAAAACGAGGAGGCGTTAGCTTTGCATCACGAAACTTCCCCAGGCTTTCCGATTCGTTTTTATGCACAGTGCCCATTGGACTGCTGACAAAAGTGTACTGCGAATCAAACTTCGCACCGAGCAGTACCAAACATATCAAGTATCGACGGGCAAAAATAAAGGATTAACCCTCTAAGAACCATCACATAGTAAAAGCCTGATAATACTCAATTGTATCAAGTTGTATTTTCTTCAAGCGTTGATTACGCCGTAAAAGGGACTTGACATTTAGAAATACTGACTCATCTTTAGCTTTCCTTTTATTGATGCACTTTGTAAGAGAAGTTTGAAGGATGATGTAACAGACAGACCAGACCAGACCACAATACAATACTAATCTATTTTTAAAATGTCAATCCATATTGATGAATAAATGACATTGTCAAAAAGTCTTATTCCTTGTAAATTACTAAAAGTCCATGGTTGGGTTTTCCAGTTCATTCTAAGGAGGAACTGACAAAAATGTTTAAAATAAGCAATCATTTAACAAAACCGATTTAAGAAATTTTAAAATGGCTCCGTGCGGTGAATTAAAAATCTGTTTTTGTACCGTCCAACGTGTCTGTCGTCTACATAGTCTAATGCAGTTGGACGTCCTTTGGGAAAGAAATATCTTCAAATTTATCATACATGCAATAATTAATTAAGATATCCTACATTTCCTTTGTACACGTCACTATAACATATCTCTCAACGCTATTCCTGGTGACCATAAGGCATGACTCCTTGGGGACCATCTTCAGTTGGAATCCCTGTGGTACAATGAAGGGGTTTCCAATCATATTCTAAGATAGTTCATCCATATTTAAAAAGGACTTGGGTCTGTTCATTATTTACAATACGGAATCCATTGTGCACATCGCTATAATATATCTCTCAGTGCTATTAGTGCTGAAAATAAGGCAAATCTCATTGGCGAGCATCTCCAGTTGGGGTTCCTGTGGTACACTGAAGGGATTTCCCATGCTATCCTAAGATAGTTCGTCCACCTTGAAAAAAGAACTAGGGTTTGTTCATTATTTACATTTCTGATTCTATTTCATGCCGTTACAACTAGCAACCTTCAATAGCTCTTAAACAGAAGACCACATTCTCCAATTCTTGTTGTCCTTGCCGCATTTGAGCACGCATTTCCAATGAAGAGCTCCAGTCTCTCCGAACGCCGTCAACGCTTTGTCCTTGTTTAACAAACACATTCTTTTCTCTCTAAAATTCACACAAAGTTACTGAGAGCATTGTTAAACTCTGTTAGACAAGCGATTAGTTGTCCGAAACTCGGCCTTTCGTCCTCTGACAATGCCCAGCAACACGCTATGACGGTGAAGAGTTCGTCGGGGCAGTTCAACGGCTGAGCAATCCTATGTCCTTTTTTCAAGAAGTTCAACATTTCAAAGGCATCGATATTAGCATAAGGTTGCTGTGCCAATGTCATCAGTTCCCATAGTAACACTCCATAGGCCCACTGATTAAAAATTGATAAAAACCAGTAAGTTTTATAACACGGCTACAATACAACACGTGCTCTCATTGGCTAATTCACCATGAACCATTTCTCGATGGCCTGCAAGCTCGGGTCATTTTTTCTCTTTCCATGAAAAAAATCGGTTATAAATTAAAAGAAATAGTTCACTCTTACAGGGTTCGTACAAATCACGGAAGTTGAAATTCAAGAACTTTTCAAGGATTTTCAAGGCCATATTTTAGAAAATTCAAGGACAAGTTTTTGAAAGATATCAGTACGCATTCTTAACTTTATCCATCCATCATACGTTAACAAACCAAACATCACTTAACTATATTAAGCGATTATCAGCATATGAGTCATGATTTAGGATATCTATCCTTCGTTCTATTCATCCATCGCACAATAGAACAATAGCATAAACAATAGAGAACAATACAGGCCGTAGGTGTTGATTACCCTAAAACATGACGGGTCTAATTATCAGCTTCGAAATTGTCATGGAAAAGCACTTTCAAGTATCAAGCACTTTCAAGGATTTCAAGGCTTGTACGAACCCTGCTCTTAGCGTGCATTCATCGTGAAATGGGTGCACTTGGGAGGTGCTTGAGTACTCAAGGAGTTAGAGTTGCGCTTGGATACACTATTTGCAACTTACGCTTCTTTCGTGATTAGCAACCTCACGCGTGAATCCATGTCACGATGGATGCACGCTAGAAGTGAACCATTTCTAAGTGTACAAAGTTTAGTGTAAAATTAAATTCTCTTATCATTGTCATGATGATAAGATGATGACAAGATGATGACACGACGATAATGGTGTTCATGATGGTGTTGGTGGTTATGATAGCAAAACAAGAGGTGACCCAAATGATGATAACGATGACGATTGTTATGATGATAAGATAATGACAATGATTGTTGTAGTGTTCGAGCATTGTGATTGGATGGTGTGACTTTTCGTGCCTTCTTATTGGTTCAGGACCATCCATTTGAGAGTCACGGTAGCGCAAATTTCCCACCAATACAAAATCTACTCTACAGTCGACAGCGTGGCTGTGATAGGATTAAACGCATGAAACGCGCATAGTAAGTGCGCTGTGAATTAGAACCATTAACTTCCCGCTATATGATGGGTAACGGTGTTAAGTCTAGAGTAGGGGTGGATCAGTCAAGCGACAAGAGAAGGGGAGAGAGGCAAAAACCTCTGCGTTGGACGAACCTCGATGACTAGTTTACATGTTTACTCTTGATTTACTGTACAAAGAATTTCTCACGGATAGTTTTCTAAATACTTTTCTATTAATATAAATTCTGCATTTCTTTCCGGGCATTCGGGTTTTTGATCGGGCTAAGTCATGTAGGTAAGAAAATATTACTTAAGTAAAAAAGATGTTCCTGTCTTCAAACTAAAAGTGCTCCCGAGCCGCGATCTATCGGGTCTCCCTTAAATCCGCCCCTTCAAAGCGTCTATATTCATCTTTAAAGTGCATTTTGGAAAGCAATTGGTTTTAGTTTTCACGACCAGTTGTCGGATTTTAATGTCAAAAAAGATTCCATATGCCCTCCAATATGACTCCAACAAGACATCTGGAATTCAATTTTGATTAAAATAACTATTCTCTCAAGAGTTAGAAAGATTTGAATTAATCGAGAAGTAAACAAAAAAATTGTCTTTTGGGGGATTAAGATTTTCGAAGATGAAATGCTTTTTTTTTTGTTTTAAAAAAATTACGGAAACAGCTCGGCGAACAAACGACATTTTGAAGTTTAAAAACCCAAACATATCTTATATTTGTGACAAATTTGGACAACTTTTATCCATAAACAGGAAATGAAAGGAGATATCAAAGGCAGCCCAATCTAAATTTAAAATCTTTCCATTTCTTTGTGTGGGAAAGGACATTCTTTTTCGGGAAAACACATTGCAAAGCTTTTGATTTACAGAAGATATTTTTAGTAATTAACGATGATTTTTAAAAATTACAGAATTATTTTTCTTTTTTTGTAATTTAATAATAATTACTGGGCTCCCTATGGCGAAAAGTGAAACAAATTCTTTGACTTATGTTTTGTTATTATTTGCCATTTCTTTTTGAAAATTTAGGGAAAATTTTTTTCTGTAATTCAAATAAATAATTACTACTGGGCTCCCTGTAGCGATGTGTGAAACAAAGACTTACCACATCACTAGCGACAGAATAGCGATTAAACTCGAGTGATTCCACTGCCATCCATTTTACCGGTCTGTTCTCGTTATCACATAAACAGCAGTAATCACCAGGAAACAGGTCACGTGATAGAGCACAGTCAGTCACCTTAACGTTTAACTCGTCATCGAGGCTGATAAGAAAATAGAGAAATGTGATCATAGGTGATTGGAATGTTGGTTTACCTGTGTTAAATATTGCTGCGCGACATGGCACGAGATGGGGTTGTTATACGTATTCCATATATGGTAGTAAAAACTAACAAGCGAATAGCTGTTTCAATTTGGCTAATATTTGCACTGCGAAATACTTGTAAAAGCCACAAGAAATGCTTCGCTTGGCAGCGTAATTCCTCGTGGTCAAGTTCGTTAAGGGGGAGGGTTCGGTTTCGGGTTAGGGACAGGGCAGGCTATAAAGTGTTAAATTCATTATTCGAGTTTTATATTTGATATAAAGTCTTCAAAAAAAAAATTAAAAGGTTAAGGACTTTGAATAATTCGATGAAAAAATTCGAAGTCCAATCCTAAGGGGAAAATATGGGTCGCTAAAAGCTTGTTAAGTGCTTCTATTCACTAGCAGAGTTTCAATCAAACGCCCAGAACTAGCAAAGACTGCATTAAATTAATAAGCCATTTCCAGCGGAATATCAATTCGATTTTGCCCAGCAAGCCTCACACCGAAGAGGACCATGGAGTTTATCCACGCGCCAGCCATATTGGCTGAAATAACAGATTCCATCACGCTTTCGCTGTCCCTTTAGGCCATGCAACAAAGTTAGATTTATCAGAATTTAATAATCAACCACACCCTATTTCCATTGTTCAATACGGTTTTTATCCTCATACAAAGCCCTACAATTTAAAAGC
>JANTNT010084320.1:0-11439 GCA_024752375.1 Entacmaea quadricolor | reverse complement strand
CGACGAAGAAAAGTTTATTTTCTCGAATATCTGTAAGTTTTGGTGGAATTTTTGAAGAAAATCCTGCTTTAAAAGCGGAAAAAATTATCAGGATTCCAAATATGGTGAGTAGAATGCTCGAATATGGAAGTAGAAAACTTGGCCGAGAAAACAACACATTTTAACGAGGGATTGCTTGACATGCCATCGTTAATTTATTTCATAAATTCTGGGCCATGCTATAGGCCTTTCCCGAATTCGCTTGATTGACCAGATAAAATACGGTAAATGTATAAAACAATCATAGGTCTATCGCCCTTGGAAATATCGGTAAAAAATTCATAGACCTCGATGGGAATTGAACCCATGACCTTTGGATGTGTACTCCCGGTGCTCTACCAGCTGCGCTAGAGGTCAGACTGGAAGCAGGTCCAGAATGACAGTATGTATTAAAGGAAAGTTGTAGTGCTTATTAGAAAGAAACCCAACGAATAAATTCCGGGCGGTGCGTGACCCTACGGTCTATTGCTCTCAGAAATATCAGTGAAAAAATTCACCGACCTCGATAGGACTTAAAGTAAAAGATAATTTGGTCTGTCTTAATTGACGGTAACTAAATAAAAATCGTTTGATAAGCTTGTTATCAAATCAGCCATCTTGTAGAGTAGAAACTATTAAGGTATAGCTAGCTAAGAGCCCTTCTCGTAGAGTGGGATCGAAAACGTACACAACTCGTGACACTCAAATGGCTTCCGTCAATAAAAGAAACTCTTGATGGACAAAATATGTCATTAGGTCCCTTCTCGATTAGCGGGGCTCAAACATACACCGTCCAAACACAATACTTGAATTAAGAGTCAGGGTACCATACGTTTCTCAGTCATTTGAACACTGCTCATATTTTTATACTTATAGTTGATGAAATAAATTACAAGCCAATTGATGTATTACATCGACTGAGCGCTATAGGTTCTACCATTTTATACCACGCAAGCTCTGACAAATTTCAATCCATCGGTATAAAATATTTGCACCTCAATGATAAGACGTCGTTCGTGCGTGGAACAACATTCTATATCCACACATATTTAAAATTTACCTTGTTGTTTTCTAGTAATTTATCTACGTTTTTAAGCCTTGAATTTTCGAAAATGTGAATCCAAACCTGCAGATATTGTAGCGAAGAAATCATTCACAACATCCGCCATTGACAAGAAGAAGAAACGTACTGACCATGCGCATGCTAAAGGACTGATTGTATGGACAATTTTTTTCAATTAGCTGAATTAGTTGGTTTTATTTGTAACAAAGTTGAAACACGATCGTTTTCTACAAAAAAATCTAAACAGGGATCGATCAGGATATCAGTTTTATTTTCCGAAACCGAAAACAGCTTTACCATTCCTATATCTTTTACAAAACTTAGTTTATATGAATATCGTCCAGCATAGTTCAGATACAACTTTCTTGTCGCTGTTACAGGTCACACAGTCGTCATGAAGTTGAAATACGATCGTTTTCTATTAAAAAAAATTATATCGATGTGGATATCAGTTTTGTCATCACTGAAACTTGAGGAAAGCTTTGTTATTCCTGTAACTTTCAGGATAGTTTTTTTGTATAAATATCTTCCAAAATATTTCTGTTAAGGCTCGTGTAAACGATCCTTTAAAGGTCCATTAACTCTGTTACATCGCGAATAATCGGTAGATAAAATTGATCTGATTCTCAATGTTTTGTTTTGTATTTTGAACTAGCCCGCGATGTCTGGTCTGCGGTCTAACATGCCCATTAGTTTTTCCGCCTTGTCACTTCATCCATCGTGTAGTTTGGTTTAGGAGCCTGGCGATATATTTGATTGCAGTTTGACAAGGAATTTTTTTGATATGATTATTTTCCAAGTTCTATCCATATACTCCATTCTTATTTTTCTATTACTTGCTAAAACTTAATAATCAAGCTCATTAATGATTCATAATTCTTATAGCCAGTCAGAAGACCTATGCTGGTCACGTGTATAGGAAAGTGCTATACTTTCGCACAAACTTGAAACAATTACAAAAAATGCCATTAAAAAAGCCACAAGGCGTCTTGAAATCATCATAAAAGCTGTTGAGTAATTTATACAGGTCCAAGTCTAAATGTGTTCAGCATTGCAAGGAAGATGAAACCAGTACGTGACAGGGAAGCTCGTTTTGCTGGAATTTGTGGCATTATTGCTTTGGTGTTGGGCTTAGGAGAAGTCATTTGTGGGTTCGTCCTTCTTGGTTTTGAGATTAAGAATGGCGATGGCTTGTGGTCAGGTTTTGGGGTAAGTAAATGATATTGTGTAGCAACGGCATTACCTAACCCTACGAAGCTCGTTACGAAGCGATTGGCTTCACCGAAAAGGAAAATGATCAGGAGTATGGTCTTTTCTAGAAGTGTCGAATTCTCTTTCCTTGTTTCTTGGAAGTTAATGTTGTCATGTTATAACGCTTTATGCTTTCTACATTTACTTAAATGGGGCGCTAGTAACCAGCAACCTTGCGAAAGCACTGAATTTGAGACAAAACAGCGAATAACTTTCGTTGACTTGCGCACAATTTTTGACTCGATCAAATTCAGCGCCAGTTGGTGCAAGTTACTGCAAGTTAAGTGGGCGCGCGTCGTGGCTAAACAGAACGCTAGTTCAAAAATCAAATCAACTTGCGACTCCGCTTGATCAAGGTGCGCGGTGTTTTGTCCTTGTTTATTGAACTTTTAGATTCATCGATGTGAATAATTTAATTTGTTTTTCCTTTTCCTTTCGCTGTTAAAAATTCAGTTATTCAAAAAACATTAGAATGATTGAGAATCAAGAGAATTAAGCGGAAAAATGATCGAATGATTCATTTATTCTACGGCTTGGTTTAAATTTATTATTAAGCGATCTTAGAAGGCTTTGCCTAAAGATCGGATTAAAAAAGTGAACACCTGCTCAGAGGGCAATCGACTACCTTACTGAGGAACACTCTTATTTTAGTTAAGATTCGACGATATTTGTCTACTGTGTTTTCTTTCAAACTTACTAAATCGTTATGAAATTCTAAAGAAAAGTCTATTGATTAAAGAAACCTGACTACGTGTATGTCAACATTAGAGACACACTCAATAACTATGCTTGGGGAGGCGAATTCATTTGACAAAATTTGTTCCAAATAAAAATGTTCAACTCAAAACTTCTTCAAAATAAAAGAAAAAATAATAATATAAGAAGGACCGTTGTAGTTGTTCCAAAGGAAAACAAACGAAATACTAGTAGTATTTTATTTTTCCTCTTGTATTTGGCAGGGTAAGATGAGTACACCTGTTCGCCAGCATAAATTGGTCATCACGCTCAGTTTGTTTTCCATCTGATTAGAATATTGATCAAAAATATACATGCAAAGTCTTGGCATTACGATTATGAGAATAGATCTAGGATTGTTGATATCAAATAAAATACTAGACCAAAAGTGGTCTTTTTGATAAATCAGATAATCAATTTAAAGTAGGGAAGAAGTCATCGTGTATAAAATGTGTCTGTTAGTCACATTTTAGTTGTGTTGCTAATCAATTTGGAGTCAAAGCTCAAATTACTACCAAAATGGCTTTCTTAATTGTTTTGTTTTTACTCAAGAATTCAGCGCTTGTAAACTCCAACAAATGTTTCAATTTATTATAAGGTATACGAAAAAATAGCTAAATAAATTTTATTACGACTTGCGGTTTAGCATTGTGAACGGTGGGCAAAACCTGTTAATCACGTTACACCTTGTGTTATACTCGTCAAAGAGTCGACAGGGCATCGCAAAATACATATGGCTATCTTTGAAATTGCCACAAGAGGAAAAAACTACCTCGATATAGACATCACTTTCTTAGACTTTCACATGCAGACTTTCTTAGACTGTAAAGTCACGTTTTCAAGGAGCGAGGAGCTAGATTTCATGCAGATTTGGGGGAGGGGCCAAATATTGACGTTATATGAGGAACTTGAGAGGATCAGCACTTGAAATATATGGGTTTTTGGCAAAAAAGTCGAGGGTTTAGTCTTCGTTGTCTGATAAGTTCTCCGTTTGATAAGTTTCAAAGCTAAGGCTATTAATAGCGTCAAGCCCATAACTTGTTTGACATTTCGTTATTTTTAAAAAAAATATTTTAGATGATGGTTGCTGGAGCTATTGGTGTCTTGATATGGTGGACGAAATTCAGACAAGCCGTGAGTATATCAAGAAATATAAAATGGCCGCGCCGCGTGACTGATAAAAACGATTTGATTCGTTTGTACAGCACGAGAGAAGTTTTAGAGGAACATAAGACGCGATTTTTGTTTGTTTTTAATAATGATGATAATGATGATGATAATGAGTTCAATATCATCAGTGGAGGACTTTACGGGCTGCATTATAAGTCGCCATTGGCAGCCGCGCAGCTTACAATCATGAGAAGATAATTAGTAGTTAGCATGTTATGCCTCCAATATTGGAATAGGCGTTGAACCAGGAGACAATCCCTTACTCTTCTACGATCAATTCAACAGGTTCTTTAATGCCTCCCCCCCCCCCCATGATACGGGTTGAGGAGACAGGGCCTACGATTTAGAGTCCTCATCCGAGAACACTTGAAAGTCTACCATTTGCAGATATTATTACAAAGACAACACTTTCTCCTCAGTTATTTCAAGACCCTGAGTATTGGTCCGGCCGGGATTCGAACCCCGACCTGCCGCACAACAGACCGGCGCTTTACCAACTGAGCTATCTGGGTGGCGGTTTGACTTGGGCATTGCTGTAAAACTTCCAGAGTGTTAATGCAACAGCATATAGACATAGAACAGATTTTGTATGACTGTAAAACAAACAAACAACGGATCAATATCGAACCCTGAAACAAACACAAGGCTGATCAAAGAAAGGGCATGGCTGACTCAATGATCAAATTGTAATGAGCCTTTCCCAAGATACAGTTGATTGCTCAAGGAAACCAAACTTACTAGCCAGTAGCTTCTTCATGATTGGACTATTAGACAATACGATCCCCAAAAGTGCTGGCTAATCAGACGACCTATTGTTTAATTAACAGTCTTACTCGTTTCATTGTCTAATCCTCCAATAAAATCAAGGTAATGTTAAATGCAAGATAATCAAGAAACTCGTGTACACGATAATATGGATTTAAACAGAGGCTTTGCCTAGGAAAATAGTTTCCCTGTGCATTCGAGTGTATTTTGAAAAAGGCCCATTCAGCACGTTGATTTTTGTGGGGAGGAAAACCGTAAAAAGGATTACTTCGTGAACGTACCGTGCTGCGAACATTTGGGTCCCGCCAAGAAAAAAGGGACCTTCTGACATATTTTGTCCATCAAGAGTTAGTAACGGTTTTGCACTGTTGAATTACTAATATATTTTTGGCAAATACATTTTTTTCAAAGATTTATTGTATAGATCCATGGTTCATACAGATTTTTCAGATATAAATTCAAGGACTTTTCAAGGGTAAAATGTGAATTTTCAAGGACTATTTTTACGGCAATATAACATTAATCATTTGTAATAGCTTAAGGGGGAAGGGCTAATTACTAAACAATAGTAAGTTTAACCACATTTTATTTCCTACAGCAGCTCACTAGTGCTAACTACAACGTAAGGGACTGCTTGTGTATCAGTGTGATAAGTAATACATAGTGCAACATATCAAATAGTCTTTAGTTTTTTTAAGTTGTTCATTGAGTGCTGTGTTCACTTTGACAAGTTCTTCCATTTTTTCCTTGGCTGTTCACCTAAATGAGTTGGCTTGAGTTAAATGGCTTAGCTTGCCTTCAGCTTCAGCCTTTTCAAGTTGATCTGCTGTCACAGTAAGGGTACGGTGAGTCAAGTCTTTGCTGAGTCAAGTCTTTGCTTTTTCTTCTTAATTTCGTCAATTTCATCTAAGGTAGACTTCCTTTTAACCTGTTCTTGAGCAGAATTTTTCTGTACTCTCTCCTGTGCAAGATATAGTTCATACTTCTTTCTTGACTGCTTTACAGATAATAACAATTGCTTACTAATGTCAAAATTGGCCAGTCCATTTGCATTGTGTACATAATCACAAACAACTCTCCTTGCAACAAGTGTGTGTTCTTTCATGTTCTCCACCTCCACCTTCTTGTTTACACTAAATCCCCTTTCAACATCAGCCTGGCCATGAGACAGAACTAAAATAAGCTACACAACAGTGAACAGTTGCCTATATTCATCACCTGACACGAATTCATAAAATAGGCTGTCTAGTCGGTCGCTGCTGGGACTGATTAAAGTCGGAAAATCGCATGGAACCAAACACTGGTATGTTGTTAAGGAACAGGTTATACTCTTGCAGCAAGTTGTCATAGTCCTTTTCAGCAATTCTCCCAGAATTCAGGAGCAATGTGATAACCTTCTTGAACTTTTGTGAACAGGCTTCCTTATCCTGTAGTATCTTGACTGGATTGAGGCATGATAAATGGCGCACAAGTGAATATGATGCAGGGCATTTTTCTAGTCATTTCTTTAGCAGATCAATTAGGCAAGCACTGCACTCCATTCTGAACTGTAACACTTCATGCTCACTTGGTTTGGAACTTTTCAGCTTTTTGCTGGCATAGCCTATACCAACCTTCTTGTAATTGACATTGCAACTTCTTGTCAGTAACAACTTTAAGGAGCTTCTCATTATTACACTTTTCCAACTCTTCATGCTTGAAGAAGCGTCTCATACGTGCTTTAATAAACAGACATAGGTCATCACTTAAGAAAGGGACCAAGGGCTTTTCTGTTTGTCACTTTGTTAGGAATGGCTGAAGATGAGTTGCAACAAAGCACTTATCGTTCACACATTCTCGCACAACTTCAAATGATTTATTCTTTGGCTTTGCAATTTTGCTCTCCTCTGCAGCCTTGACAAACTTAACAATGTTGTCCCAGATATTCAATGTTCTCTGACATACGGGGACATTCTCTAGCCATCTGTGTTTCACAAATTTAAGTGGCATCAATGTTGAATTGGTTGTTTCTGTAATCTTCCTGTCTAGCAGGTGCATCTTTAAACAGGTAATATAAACTAGATAGCAATGATGGAACTTTCCAGCCTGTTGCATCATACCCCTTTTAAAGCTGTTGCGAACAGTGTGCAAGCCACATGATCAATGTTGATTAGAATGGTCCCAAAGTCAGCATTGATCATCTTCTTCAAATCATTGAAGAAGATCCAGTTGACATTAGGGCCATCCATGGTGACTTGAACCATATCTTTCACTGGCAGTCCGCTTTCAAGGCATTCTTAGTAAAATGATCCAATAAGACATCAGCAGTTCCGAACGAATGGCTGATATGATGGGTAAAGAACCCAGTACCACGTATTTCTTCTCTTACCTCATTTTCTCTTGGTGAGGCCCATATTTGGATTGATTAACGAAAACGCTATTTTGAGAGTTCCATAACGTGATACGTTGCCTGAATTGTAATATTTTGCTTTGTATGATTGGAGAAACACTTGTCGTGACCGTGATCGTACCATGACCGTACCGTGAGTTTTTCACATTCATACGAAATCTGCTCTAAGTGACTATTTTTATTATATTGTTTATATAAAATACACTTTTTGTTATTTGGAAACGATGGAAATTGTCAAAGCATGTTATAACTGCCATCTTCAGAGTAATACCTGACTGAGTGGAAACAAATCTATAGTGAAGAATAATTTACACAGATACAAATGACTAATGACAAAGCTTCAGATTGGTATATTTAACCTGTTGATTTAAAAAGGGGTTTACACCAACTGATATGCAGCGCCACCTTTATCTTAAGGCTAAAACTAGTGTTTACATAATCAATTGTAGAGAAGTATTCACTAGAAAGAAAATTTATGCTTGTATGATTCGTCTGCAGATGATGGTATTCCTGATCATGTGCGTGATGCTGGTAGTAGGACTAATTATCCAGATTGCTTTGGCAGTTATTGGTTTTGTGTACTGGAGACATTTCGTTCAAGCGTCTGCTAACTGTTACCTTTATTACGGTTCTTGTCGTTGCACAACCAACGATGGCGAAAGACTCAAGAATCCCTGTAAGCTATCAATGACTGCGTACAATTTCGTCCATAGAGCTTGTCCCTTTTTTTCAAAAACTCTGGGAGCTTTAAAGTAGAAACTTCGTATGGAGTATATCATTTTGGACTTTACTTTTTGGACACACAAAACTGGCGTTGCCTAGCTTAAGATCAATCCTGCGTAATGGCCCAAGATGATATGGGTAAGAAAGGCGAGGGGAAGAGAGAAAGGGATAAGGACGGGACTGGGAGGAGGAGACCCTTCCAATTTTCTATCGTTTTTTATCGAAAACTGCCGAGAAGACATACTGGCTCTGTAAGTAAAGAAACTGATTTCCTGGAGGATTTGGAATGTGACAAGCTGGAAGATTGAAAACAAAAAGGGTGCGGCTTACTAAACAATTCATCTGTGATTGGAAATATGAATTGTAACAAAACAAAACAAAACAAACAAACAAACAAACAAACAAAAAAACGTTTAGGAATGGTTCTTCGTGCGTCTACCGAAAAGAGAGGGACTGGAACTTTGACTTCCGCTAAATGCTATACTCGTCTAAGGTAAAGAATTAATGGGGAAAGCAGTTCGGCAGACTGAGTTTGCTTGAACTTTCCAATAGCGGAAAGGCACATCAGTACAACTTGTTAATTCAACCGGTTTTTTTCCTTGTAAAGGTAAGCACGCCAGAACCATGCGACAAGCATTAAGGATAACGCTGAAGAGGAAAACTAAATAGACAATAGTAAACTACTTTAAAAGATAGAAAATATGAAGATGGATGACTCTGGTAGATATAAAAGGCAAACTATTTTTCTTTTTGCTTTAGTGGAGTCATGTGATCTAATCAAGATATTTGATGATGTGTACCTTGCCATAATCCTCTTCTCCATTCTGGGCTTTCTCGTAACGACGACTGGGTCATTTATTGGTTGCCTTTCAACTTGCTTTGAGGAATTGCAGGTAATGTACCAGTACGTTATACTAAGCCCCATTTCAGTCTGATCTATAAAATGGCTTCCGTAATGAAGCATCGTGATTGGTTGGTGTCTGTTTTTTCACTTTTTTTATTGGTTCAGAGCGGTCGTAGTGATGATTATAAAGTGCACGCTACCACAGGCGTAAGTAAGTAAAAAAAAGCGTCTATAAACACTGGTGAGCAAACTCGTTCGTAAAATGTTAGGAAGTTTCAACAAAACGTTAGCCTGCGAACAAGCTCAAATTTGGGTTGGGGAGGGGAGGGGAGGGAAGAGAGAAAGAGGGAGGGAGAACATGCACGGACGCCTTACAAATTTTCATATCTGCGTCCATTATATTGGTGTTGCACACATATGGAAATTAAATTTAACTGCAAGTGAGATTTGGTGAAATGTTCGAAAACCGCGGAGCGAACTTTGGATTGGATGGGGGGGGGCTTATTAGATTAGGGTATCTGGCTTAATGGATGGGGTGCTAAACTTTCATATACACTTATTTCGCCCTAATTACTAATAGAAAATTCACAATGGTGGGAATTATTGGGAGGCTATAGCCCCCCTGTCTCCCCTCTCCGCGGTCCCTGATGTTAGCTTCCTATCTGAAAAATTTTACCAAAATTGGATATAAATAATAGCAAAAAGTAAAAACCTTTATGTAATTGATTGATTAACTTCATGTTCAACTGTTGAACCGAAATTAACTTCAGCTTATCAAAGGATTCAATAGCCCTAAGGTCACCCGGTAAAAAAAAAAAAAAAAAACAAGCAAAATACAAATTTTAATGGTTCAGTTTAAAGGTTATAAACTCCTTTATCTTTGGTCAAATTTCCTCTTTCTCTTCAGTCAAAAATCATGAAGCATCTGACACCTAAAGTAACGAGATGTTTGGACTGTTTTTTTTAAAGATACAATTGGCATGATATGGTAAAATAACACTTTTGCTTCCACAGTGATGTTGATGTTTATTTGTACTTGTATAAATATTAATAAAATAATAAATTACCAAATCTGACAGGAACCGAAGCGACAGCTAACCGTACTAACACAGCCAACAGATTTAGAGATGGAGAATACGTATAACGCCGAACAAATTAAACCAGAACCTAAACCAGAGATGGAAACAACTAGTTCTGGATCGAACAAGAAGCTGTATGAAAACGAAGTGATGGAAAACGAAAAGGAGGGAAATAAATATGAGAAGGAAAATGAATATGAGAACGAAAACGAATACGAATACGAAGAAATTGTAATTGAAAAGACTGTGGAGCAAGTGTCTGTCAAGGAAGGCACTGGAATGGAGTCTTTATCATAAATAACAGGCGTTATTTAAATTTGCATGTCCGTTTTCACACGCTGATGGAAGATATTGTAATATATGTTTAAACCACATTCTGATTGAACAATTCAAATTCTGTTCAGAAATCGCATAAATAATTAGAATTATCTAAGGAGATGAATTTTTTTTTTAAAAGTCCTTCGATCGGAAAGATCTTTATACTTCAATTTGATCATGAAGTTTAATTTAAAGTCTACGTGAGTCAATCAAGAATCTTTCAAGGGGATTATTCAAGTCGTCAAGACATTTTCTACAGTCAAGTTTGGTTGTTCGTACTTTACACTTTGTACGTCCCCTCTATTAACTCTGTTTACACTGACTAGTTGTTTCCTCAAGCATATTAAGTATATTTTGACTCACTTATATTAGCTCAAAGTAGTTTATAACAAGTTTATTGTACTACTAGTCAATAAATCAGTTTGTCAAATGGATCAGGTCTTTGTCTTTGTTACTCAGTTAAGTTGTAACAACAAACACCATTATTCGCTAGTTGATTGTCACTTACGTCACAGTCTTTTTCTAAAATCCATTTTGATTGGTCGAAGAAAAGGAACAAAAATTCTCATGGGGGGAGGAAGAAATTTCACAGGGTTTGGTAAACACCTTTTAGCCAATCAACTAGCGAAAAATGGTGTTTCCCAACCCTGTGAAATTTCTTCTTCCCCCCATGGGAATTTTTGTTCCTTTTCTTCGACCAATCAAAATGGATTTTAGAAAAAGACTGTGACGTAAGTAACCGAGGTCCGAGCGGTGAATAAGGGAGGCAGACTTTTGTTTTTTTCCTTTTTCTACCCAATGTACTTATGTTAATAAGTTCGATCAAACAAGGAAGCGTTCTTTTAGCTGTCAGAGTTGATTATGACAACAAAATGAGTGTATAAAAAAGGTATTTCTTCCATAAAGTACCAGCCGGGTTTTGATTAAAAAAACAAAACAAAACAAAACAAAACAACAAAACAAAACAAAAAAACACGCCTTTAAAATAATGGTCATAAATAAAGAGGTATAAATAAGGATTTAAAACTTACCACTGGATTTTGTTTTTGATGCTGCTTGGAACACTATAAGCAAAACTCCTCGA
>JANTNT010084209.1:0-11440 GCA_024752375.1 Entacmaea quadricolor | reverse complement strand
TTCAAAATGGAGGATTACTTGATGTCAATGACAAATGATGAGTTAGAAGAAATGATGGCTGTTATTAAAAGGCCAGACTTTGCGTCCTTGTCAGAAGAAGAATCAATTGATCAAGCAGTGAAAGTGTCTGTTCAAGAGGACTTAGATGATACACCTCTTGGATCATTTGGAACGAAAATATCTTGTGAAGAAGAGAAAACTGAAGGTGCAATGGTTGCAACATCTTTACAGGAGCAGCTTTATCATGATGGAACTGGACCTAGCCAAGGAATAGAAAACGAAAATGATGGTACCTCAAGTTGGCACTTTCCTTCTCCGTTGAATAGGGAGGATTCCAAGACACCTAACAAGGCAACTGAGGAACCACAGTCACCAATTTTAAAAGAGGAATTTACTCAAACAAACTCTTTGAGCTTAGAGTACGAAGTAAAGCATCCACACGTTAACGTTGAAGTTCAGACGGAGCCACTGGTGAGGAAATTTTTATGAAGCATTTTTTTTTTGAGTGAGAAGTGTTTGATACTGCACTAAGGCGTATTCAGGTATTTTAATTGGATGTTCGCTAACCTGCTTTTTGATTGGTTGAGAGCTGAACCCATTTGATAGTTATCGTACGATTCTAACTCGTAAAGGTCCGTTTGTACGGGTCATTTTGTCGAGCGGCATGAGCGGCGGTTTCAAAGGCAATAATTTTGCAAACCCAACTAGCGCGTGTATACAGCCGGCGATTTTACAGCGATATTCTTCAAGAAAACAGTGCCATTTTTCAGTTTTCATTTTATTTTTTGCTTCTGGCACCTTTGAAGTAACCAGTTATGTCTTCTTGGTTATCCTTGGCTTCAAATTTTACCTTTTACTCGCAATACTGACATTATTTCTTCCAAGGAAGGTAGGCATGGTAGCGTTTTTGTTACTTTTCAATTAAAAATCGCCACATAATTGCACTAAATTTTGAGCATGTTCGAATCAGTGGCACACAAGCCTTCGACTTTATTGCCGAGCAATCGCAGCCTGTTTACACGCGCGATTTGGGTTTGTAAATTTATCGCCACAAAAATCGCCGCTCATGTCGCGCGAGAAAATCGCCCTTGTAAAAGGGCCTTAGGAAAACCACTCTGTTGTCATAATAGATAATATATTTACTGACAGGTCACGTGATCATTTCCCCATGTTGGATGACAAATGCGACTATTTTCAAAGCGTAAACAGGAATTAAAAGTTAACTTAATTCCACGTTTTTTTCTGGAAAAGTTATTCATTATAAGTAAAACAAACTGTAAATAATCGTCTGTATCATTTAAAAACTTTTTAAAAAAATTTTCGTTCATTGAGTCGGGAAATGATCACGTGATGTTTTGGTGCATATTATATACCTATTAACTGAGTGGGTCCGGTGGGAAAATATTTGGCTCAAGGTCACGATGTATGGAACGAGCACAGCAAGCTCCATGCAATTGACCAAGAGCTAAATATTTCCCATCGGCACGACTTGTAGCAAGTCCCATTGATTTTCAAAACAGTGTTTCACGCATTTTTACTACTTGTTTTAATCTTTAACTGATGTTATGAAATTTTGTAGGTTTATGAAGACATTTTGAAAATTGGTTCCGCTGACTTTGAACGTGATCGTGCTGAAAGAAAACTTCGTAAATCAAAAATACCACATGATTGTCTTCTACTGCAAAAAGCTACTCCTGGTCAGTCATTTAATATGTTTAAGATAAAGCTTTTAACGGCTTGAATGCCAAAACAGCATTTTATAAGAACTACTGCAATATTGTCATATTGCAAAGAAGGACGTATGTAGTGTTTGATCTAGAGCGCGCCATTGCGGGATTGACGTAATCGAATTCTAAATGTCCCGTTTATATTTGTGTTTTGGGACAAATCGACACAATCAAATATTATTTTTGATAGCAAGTACTCAACAACACAATGTAGACAAAATTTCCACTTATGACCTTAGCGTTAGACTCCGGAAAGAACAGAGCCAGGAAATAGGCAATGGTCATGATAATCCACAGGGAAACAAAATGGCTTCTAGTGAGTGGGACTGGGAACTAAAATATCCCATGTGACTTTTCGGAAGCGTGCATGTGTTTTCTTAACAAGTCAAAGAAAATGTCAAAAAACAAAATTCCATAAGTTGCAGTTTTCACTCTTTTGTACTTGTAGGTCGCCTAAACCGTAAGTGAAAAAATAACTTGTGACAGAGCGAACTGGGACCGACTTGCGCAATCAGTCTAACTTGATACTACTATAATGAAGAAATAAAAAGCGAGTGCGCGTGCTGTGTGCAGATTTGAAGCACGCGGGGATTTATCAGAACGCGAGCGAAGTGTTGAGAAGCACGACGTGACATATAACTTCGCTCGCGTTCTGATAAATTCCTAATTCTAGTTGTTGTAAATTCTTAGAAATATTTTTGAAACGAGGTCAGTATTTATAACCTCAATTGGTTATAGAATTATTAGTTATAATTCTCAATTTATTATTTTGTCTTTCATTTATGATCAAAGTGAAGTGTGTTGTTTTGTAGTAGTAGTTTGTTTTCTTTTCATTCAAATCAAATGGATAACATTGGACTTAGAGTGTCCCTTGGAAACATTTAAGTGCCCCTTAAAAATCAATGATTGGTACGTTTTGACCCTCGAGTAAATTTTTAGATCAAACACTGCGTATGTTCGTCCTTCCCCTGTTATCATCTGAATAACTAGTCTTCATCGTAAACTGTGCCACCGATTCTCTTTGGTCGTCGTCTGTACAAAGTACTCAGGCAAGTTTCCCTATTACTAGTTTGGTCTAGTGATTTGTGAAAAACTCGCTTAATCTTGTCTATGTCTGCAAGGGTATCGCATTGTAGAACCGGAATCTTTTGGATCTTGCCAAGTCTTTCCAAATTGATCGTTTTTTATCCACCCGACATATGCCATTTCCTAGCGAGATTTGTGCCAATGACAGGCCAAAGTTAGCTTATGCCAGTCAAACGTCGAACCTTTCATGTGCCGAATGTATTATAAACAAAGGATAATAGACCTAATTCCTTTGGATGTAATGTTTTTTAAATACAATCCTCTAGGAGTCTTTGTTTTTGCTACATTCATATTAATGTATATTCCTAGGCGTTACCACAAAAGAAAGAGATAATACTCCAGGGAATGATTCGTGGGCTGTAATTAATGGGACAACAACGAATAAGGTCTATTTGATCTAATACGATTCGACACGAGAAACGTGCGACGTTTGAAAAGCGAAGTTAGTAGACAAGAATTTTTTGTTTTGCGGGCACCTAGGCTTTGATTCCCTCACTGTAAAAGCAGCTCTCAGGGCGATAAAATAACTTAGAAACTGTTGCCTATGAAACACTGACCAAGTGCAAATAAGTATCCTGTCTCGTCGTAACTTAAATCGCAGATTCTCGAAAGTCTCTTAGGTTCAGAATTCAAAGAATATACAAAGAAACAAAGAATATACTTTTTCCTAAAATGGCGGCTATCTGTTTTTCAATAATAATCCTAACTGTGATCTGATCGACTACACAGAATGTAGTCAGTGCTTTTTGGAAAGTTAGAATGATGTTACAACTTGTTTTGAAGCATCACAGATTAAATATACAAATTTTCAGTTTATTATATGATTTAATGTTTAAAGTAGAAAAGATCAAATCCTCATTTGGAAATTATTTAAAATGGTCCTTGTGAACTTAATGCTTCTTAAAATATGTAAAATAGAAAAACATTAAAACGAGCCGAATATGGTCCAATGCCTACCAGCTGAGCACCGAAAAAACTCGGCGCACAAAGCATTGTTGGACAAAACGTCAGGCCCTCGACTCAGGTTTAAAAAGGCAGATTTCTCGCGGCTAATTGTTTAATCACTGATGAAGTCCTGCTCTTTTTAATGATTTTGATTTTATTTCACTCACAAAAACGGATTGAAAGTTCTCTTTAGCGATTTGGACTACAAAAAGAGCTGGACCAAGGGAGCTTGTTCTTGATACGAAAGTGCTAAAGAGTATTAAAATAGATGTAGATGAGCCAACCACGAAAACTCCTAAGAAAACTCTTTAGTTTTTTCGGGGCTCAGCTGGTAGGCATTGGACCATATTCGGCTCGTTTTAATGTTTTTCTATTTTATATATTTTGAGAAGCATTAAGTTCACAAGGACCATTTTAAATAATTTCCAAATGAGGAATTGATCTTTTCTACTTTAAACATTAAATTATATAATAAAGTGAAAATCTGTTAAATTATAGCACCGTCTGGTGGAAATATTATCACCGACGTTTCGGACGTTAGTCCTTTTGTTAGTTCTACTGCACACTTTTTATCTGGTAAATCATTTTAATCAAGACATTAAATCTGTTGTTACTATTCCTTGAGGACCTTGTCCTTTCTGAGTCTGAGATTTTAGTTTTAAGCAGCAAAGGTTTAAACTTCATTCCTGTGTCTAAGCACTCTGATGAATTTCAAGTTAAGAAAGCATCCTAAGCATACTCGCAATTCTATTTCTTTTTCACAGTTTCTACGTTTGCATCGCCTTTGTAGTGACGGCATTGACGTTTTTGACAAATCCCGTGAGATGCGCTCTTTCTTCATTTATCTTAATTACCCGGTCTATATCATTGACCGTGCTACGCACAAGTCTTCCTCTGTTGATCGAGGTACTGCGCTCACTCCTAAAACTCGTTCTGTCAATGATCGTATCCCGTTTGTCACAACTTTTTATCCTATCATCAGTTCTATTAAACCAATCATTAATCGCAATTTTAGTCTACTTAAATCAGACTCTACTATGTCTAATATTTTCAGTGAACGACCCCTTTTCTTTTAACAGAGATCGTAACCTTCGTAAATATATTTTTTGGTAAAAGGAACTCTTCCCTCTGATAAGGAAACTGGAACTTTTCGCTGTTTGGGTCGCCCACCACCGTCTGAACAAACACTGTGAATGGATGAAGAAACAAAAGAATAATAGAGCAAGACAAAACGAGCCATGCAAAACAAAGACATGATAAAACAATGTCCTTGTTATACATGGCTGATTTTCTTGCTCCATTATTCCTTTGTTTCTTCAGCCAATCACAGTGTTTGTTCAGACGGTTGTGGGTTACCCCGCTGTTCTTGTAAACGCTGTAACACTTGTCCTTTCATTGCTCTTTGCACTTCTGTCACAGGTCCCAAATCGACCTTGCAAATTATTTGGGCACGCATAATCCTGATGGGTAAACGAACGCTTCGCGTTTAATTAGATTTTTTTTGATCCTTTTGTTTTCCTTTGTTTTACTACTTGCTTGTCTCTTGGCCATTCTACCTTCCTCACTCCCTATATAAAGACACCTTGAACTCATTTTCATTCACTTTACTCTGACGAAGGACTAACGTACGAAACGTCAGTGATAATATTTCCACCAAAGGTGCTATAATTTAACAGATTTTCACTTTATTATCTAAAGAAACACCGACGCAGTCCTTACTAGTCGCTGGACTAGTTTTCGCCATATTCATCAATTATATAAATATGTAAGTTATTGGCAGCCATTTTTCGAAAAGGAATAGGCCTTTTTTTTCATTAAGTTAATTATCTTTATTATTTTTATTTATTTATTTTTGTAACTAATAAAATAATTGAAAAGCAAGTTATTATCCCCCAATTTATTTCTTTTTTTATATATATATAGGGCATTCTCGGAATTCCTCTTACAGCAAATTATCAGCGACAAGTGTACAGAGTTCTAGTGATTCTTCCTCTGGCATTTTCAGCATTAAAGATTCAAACCAAGAGGCAGATGAAGAAACCGCGAGTCGAAGACCAAAATTTGATACTCTCACATCTGTTTCGATATTTAAACAGCACATAGACTCAACTCAAAATGAATCATGTAGGGACGAACAGAGTCTCAATGAGTCTTCCCCTGACATTAACAACACGAACCAAACAAGCCAAAGAACAGTTGAAAGTATTGCGAGCCAAGGGTCAACTCTTGACTCATTCACATCTGGTTTCATATTTGCACAAAATAATGACACCGAAACAGAAGCAAGCAGTAACAAACAAAGTTTTGATGAGTCTTCCTCTGGCATTAACAACATTAAAGAATTGAAAGACATTGGCCTCAATCGACAAAATGCAAACAAGAACAAGCATTGTATGATAGATTTGGAGGAACTGCAATCCAAGTCTTGGAATACTGATAACATCAAAGATGACAGTAGCGATTGGATCAGTGAAGAGATGGTAAATCTAACTGATTTGACTGATAATGATTTACAGCAAGATACAAATACTCAAGAGCCAAAGTCTAAAGTAGCGAATGTTGATGAAACAAATTTACAAACAAACTTGGCGTGTGTAAAGGACGCTTGGCGTGAAGAAGTTTGTAATGATGGCGAACCTGCAAAAGAAATCTCGCAATTATCAAAATTAGCTAGCCACAGTGGTACGAGAACTACAAACCTTGAAAGAGTAGAAAGAGTTAAAAGTGATGCTAGCGAGGGAAGACAAAGATATGTTAAATCCAAAGTTAGTATACAGTCTGATGGTTTGGAAAGGGAACAACATAACAAATCAATTGAAACTGAATCAAGTAAGAAAAATCAGAGTCTCAACATTAAAAACTTCACACATAATGCAAAGAAGAAAAAGTATAAAAGTAAAGTGGTATGTGATGGTGTAGAAAGTGCACCAGATGACATCAGATCCAACAAAGTAGTATGCGATGATATTGAAAGTACACCAAATGACATAAGACCAATCAAATTAGTATGCAATGGAATGGAAAATGCACCACATGACATCAAATCCAGCAAATTTTTATGTTATGGTTCCAAAGACCATTGTCTGGAACTCTTTGTAAAAACAGAAGAAGAAACAAATGCCATAGCTCCAAAAAATACTAATTGTTCAGACTTCACAGCGCCTGGTCTCGATCCCTCATACCTTTCACAACATTTATGTGATTCCAGTTTGGTACAATCAGTTAAGGAGCTAAGAATTAATGGAGAAGGGAAAGCAAAATATAGAAGGGATCAGGACTCGAGTGAGAATAAAGAATCTGTGATACCTAAAGACACTTTCTCATCAGCAGAACAGTCTAATAGTTTATCAAGTATGGAATCTTACGCTACAACGGAAACCTCTATTCGATGTCTGGAGGGTCCCGAATGCCAAATGGATCAACTCCCACCAATGGAGCAATTCCAACAAATGGATGTACAACCCCAAATGGACGTACAGCCCCAAATGGATGTCCAAAGGGATCAACTCCCTCCAATGAATCCATATTTCAGAACAGAACAGTCCAATAGTTTATCAATTAAGAAATCTTATGCTACAACAGACAACTCTATTCAATGTCTGAAGGGTTCACAGTGCCAAATTGATCCTCAAATGGATCTAAAGCCCAAAATAGATGCACAGTGTCAAATGGATCAACAGCCTCGTGTAAATGCAGAGCCCCAAATGAATCCACAGCCCCAAGCAGTTGCACAGTACCAAATGGATGCACGGTGCCAAATGGATCAACAAACCCAAATGAGTGCACAGCCCCAAGTGGATGCAAAGCTAGAAATGGATGCAAAGCCACAGATGGATCCACAGCCACAGATGATTCCACAGCCACAGATGATTCCACCGCCCCAAATGGATCCACAAATAGATTCACAGCCACAAATGAATCAACAGCCACAAATGGATCCACATCCGCAAATGGATTCACAGCCACACATGGATCCACAGCCACAAATGGATCCACAGCCACAACTTGATCTACAGCCACAAATTGATCTACAGCCGCAAATGGATCTACAGCCGCAAATGGATCAACAGGCTCAAATGGATGAACTCCCACAAATGGATCCACAGCCACAAACGGATTCACAGCCACAAATGGATCAACTCCCACCAATGGATTCACAGCCACAAATGGCTCCACAGCCACAAATGGATCAACAGGCTCAAATGGATGAACTCCCACATATGGATACACAGCCACAAAACGATCAACTCCCAAAAATGGAGCAACAGGCTCTAATGGATCCAACACCACAAATTGATCCACAACTACAAATTGATCCACAGCCACAAATGGATAAACTCCCACAAATGGATCCACAGCCTCAAATGGATCCACAGCCACAAAACGATCAAGTCCCACCAATGGATCCACATCCACAAATGGATTCACAGCCACACATGGATCCACAGTTACAAAACGATCAACTCCCACCAATGGATCCACATCCACAAATGGATTCACAGCCACACATGGATCCTCAGTTACAAAACGATCAACTCTCACCAATGGATCCACAGCCACCAATGGATCAACAGGCTCAAATGGATCCACAGCCACAAATGGATCAATGTTCTTTTCTCCTGACTTCAAGCAAATCGGCAATTTCATGTTCAAAAGTTAATTCTTTGTCTGATAGTAAATGTGTGGTCCATGATAATCAGAGTGATTGTGAAATCAGCAAGGGACAGTTATCAAAGGAAAGAATAAATAAGGAGAATAAGGACATCAAAGTTAGGAATGAAGGTTATCATGTTTTAAATGACAAGAAAACTGAAAATGTTGTTTCACCTTTTGGAAATAGTGAACATTTATCTTTACAAAACCTGTATAGTTTTCCTTCGAGTAATAGCACTCAGAGCACCGCTGATCTAGCAAATATTATGGTTAATACCATTGATAGTTCTTGTCCAAATTTAAGTATCCCTCCAGTACATTATAATCCTACTGAAACCCCACACAAAAATGAAAATATTAATCTGAGATCGTTGAGTGCAATCAGTGAAGATGATGACAGCAGGGTTTGGCATTTTGAGGGTGCGCGACCTAAAAAAGTATATTATTATGGACCTCAAATAAATGATCGTACAGACTGCACAGTGCCTGGTCTCAGTGCCTCATTCCTGGCACGACATTCCTGTGATTCCAGTTTGACAACATCGGTGACAGATCATAGTCCCTTTTTATCGTTACCTGTTGTCAATGGAATATTTCCATCTACACAATCCTCTACAATTGCAAGAACGATTGACAGTGACGTTTATGGAACAGTATTGTCAAATTATTACAAACCAAACCAGTCTTCCACTTCTATTCAAGACCTACATTCCCAAAATAACATGATGACGGAATCATATGCTACAGAAGATAGAATGGTTCAATCAATGCAATCCCCTTCTAATTCAAGAACACGGGTGATTGGCAACACGGGCGTTCGAGGAACAGTATTGTTAATTCATCAAAATTCACAACAAAATTCCACTTCTATTCAATATTCAAATCATGATAGAACAGAGGGTTTACCACCAACTAAGCACCTTACCAAATCCAATGGTTCTATTAACATTTATCGAGAAAGAGAAATAGGTAAAGGTGTCATGACAGCAAAGGGAATGCGTCTACCAGTAGACCACCAAACTTATCGAGAAAGAGAAATAGGTGAAGGTGGCATGACGACAAAGGATATGTGTCTACCAGTAAACCACCAAACTTATCAAGAAAGAGAAATAGGTGGTGTCATGACGACAAAGGAAATGCTTCTCCCAGTAGACCACCAAACTTATCGAGAAAGAGAAATAGGTAAAGGTGGCATGACGACAAAGGATATGTGTCTACCAGTAAACCACCAAACTTATCAAGAAAGAGAAATAGGTGGTGTCATGACGACAAAGGAAATGTGTCTACCAGTAGACCACCAAACTTATCGAGAAAGAGAAATAGGTGGTGTCATGACGACAAATACTAAAATTCATTATATAAGTAAAGACAAAACAAACCACACAGAGAATGTACATGAAATAAAAGTAAAACCAGAAGAAAATCTAAGAACACAAAAAACCAGTGATGTATCGACTTATACACATCTAACCTCCAATGAAGTCAACTTAACTTTGCCTTCTAACAGAAATAATGAACATGAAATGGTGAATGAGATGAGCGATTCTTTATCAGCAGAACAGTCTAATAGTTTATCAAGTACGGAATCCTATGCTACAGCAGATGGCTCTTTGCAATCTCTGGAGGATTTTGTGACAAATTCAAGGATGACGTGGAGTCAGATGAGCGAAAGCGCGGTGCTTAGTAACGAAACAAAAGATCAATATTCAGATGAAGATTATCAACCAGGGAGCATTGGAGTAACAGAACGAGGATCAATTTTGGCTGAAGCTGGTCAGGTACGCGCACCCCGAAGTCATAATTTGGAAAATGAAAACAAGAGTAAGAGAGAAAGTAATGAAAAACATGGAAAAGATCAGAACTCGATGGAAAGTAAAGAGACTTTGACACTTAAAGAAGACAAATTTGGAAGAGGGAACGGAAGAATCAGAGGAAGAGAATCAGGACAACAAGGTATTGTTTTGTTTTCAAATATTGATAGGAGAGAAACTAGAGGACGATACGAACACCAAGCAAGTGGCTTTTCATCAACAGCATCACAACCGTCATTCCAACGTGTCTCAGCCCGGGCTCAAGAGTTTCAGGAACGGGAAAGAAATGAAGCATTAAAACGAGAACGTGAAGAAAAACGTAAAAAAGATAAAGAAGAAATTGATAGGAAACTAACGGCACGACAAGAACGAGAGCGAGCTGAGACACCTTCAACTCAACAACCTAGACATCCTGTACAAGAAACTGCAGTAGAATGGCCTTGTGAACACTACAAACGAAAATGTGAAGTTAAGTTCCCTTGTTGTAATCAATTCTTTTCATGTCATCGTTGCCATAACAACTCCGAACAGTGTGACAAGGACGATAAGAAAGCTCTTGATGCTACTCATTTGCGATGCCTGGTTTGCCGGACTGAACAAGAAATAACGGAAGATAGCCATCATTGTAAAAATAAAAACTGTACTATTCAATTAGCGGAATACTTTTGTGGGGTTTGTAAACACTTTACGGGTAATGACAAGACCCCCTATCACTGCAAACCATGCGGAATATGTCGTATCCATAAAGACAGATCTTTTCATTGTGATGTTTGCAATGTGTGTCTAGATAAACGATTGCTAGGAAAGCACAAGTGTAGACCAGACTCAGGGCACGATGAATGCTGTATTTGTCTTGAGGTAAGTTTATGGTCGCGTTTAGATAACATTTGGTTTCAAGGGGTTGTGGGTTCAACCATATGTGAGTCTAGAAAGATAGATGAAGAGAAAAATAACATTAAACCCTTGGGAATCGAACCCCACAAGGGCTTAATGTTATATTTCTCTTTTATCTATCTTTCTAGACTCGCACATTTTTCTATTTAATTTCTACTATATATGTAATAGTTGAATAATAAAAACCAAGACAGGCAACTAGTAACTGCCACTTTAATAAGAACATATGTGTGAGAGTGTGTGTGTGTATATATTTAACAAATAAAGAAGGCTAAGCCATGTTTTATACTGTGAGAAAACACGACGGACATTTGAAAACACGAG
>JANTNT010083987.1:0-11441 GCA_024752375.1 Entacmaea quadricolor | reverse complement strand
CAATAGTGTGTGATCTTAATTTCATGGCGTGAGAACGGAACATTGTGATTGGTCCATTTAATTTATCTTCGGTAATCTGTGGGTAGTATTTAACACAGCTAGAATGCACAAACTTCTCGTAGCGAGATCTATATTTCTTATTGATATTTGCGGAACAACCCGATCGAAATGTGCTGAAAAATATTTTTCCTAGCATTTGTCTCCCGCGAATGGCGTGTGTAATGGTGTGAGAAGTGAGAAAATAGCCAATGAGAAATGAGCTACTAATGAAACAAAATGACGCTAATCGATTAAAATGGATGCTAACGAAAATATGCTAATCAATGTAGAATGATTTTAAGGTGTAAAATGATAACACTACGATCGAAACAACGATCGCAACAACGATGCTTTTAATGAGAAGGTACACATTCTTTTTTTGTTATTTGGTGGTCCGTAGGTTGTGTAAATCACACTTCAATACTCCACTTGCATCATATAAGGGTCCACCGACAGTTCACCGACAACCCACCGACAGTCCACTGACAGATTTTTGGTCAATAAACTACCGACAGTCGACTGACAGTTGGCCAACAGACTACTGACAAACTACCGACAGACTACCGACAGACTACCAACAGATGGCTGACAGTCGGCCAACAGACTACCAACAGTTGGCTAACAACTGCTTTGGTATGCTATTCTACACTTTTACCCATTTAGGAGAGGGGGCTATTATGACTTTTTAACTATACTTTTAGGTGGGAGTTGCAATTTTTTATTTAACACACAAAGAGATTCCTCCAGCCCACCCTCCCCCCTTCTAAAAATGAATGCTCCCTAAGTTTTATAACCACAGAACTTATGAAATATGAAGATGTGAAAGAAAGGTAATTGATTAATTATAAGAAACTTGAAGGAGACCAGAAAGTGTGCATTGCACTTACTGTGGAGTTATTTCTGAAAATCTTGCTCTATATAGCTTGATTCTGGGGCAAACTGAAAAAAAAAGAGAAATATTTGAAGGGTCAGTTGAAGCAGGTAGGGGGTGAAAATCCAGCAGTTGATAGAGGAGGAACATGGCTGTCAATTTTGTCCATACCAGAGGGCTCATTAATATTTAGAGTAGGTGGATGGGTCTAATATGTATGTAATTTTACAACCATTTTTAATTATTTATTGAGATTGTTGCCAGCGGACATATGAGGTTAAATATCCAGCAATAGACTGCCAGTAACGGCCTTCTATTGAACCCTCTGCATACAAGTATATCCTAGTACCCTGGGGAGACTACTATGTACAGTGTATAGAGTGACAGAATGCTTGTCAGAAATTTTGAAAATACCCATAAATGTATTTGAGTGTTATCCTGGGGGTAAGAAAACACAAGATTTTTAATCCTAAAAGGTACCAGCTAAAAAAACAACAGATTTAATATTTTTTTGTCATTTTAAAAGTATTTTAATACTTTAATGCATTGAAAATTTAACCTTGTTGCTATAAGTTGTATCTTGGGTATCTTATTTACTAAAAATACCCTTAAAGGTACCAGCTCAGTCTCTATTAGTCCAATAAAATTTGAGACACCATAAAAGGTGTCCAGATTGCTGATTTTGACCAATACAAGGTACAATGAGCACCACCCCCATCCTTGTCAAATTGGATTGAGCCCCCCCTGGGTCTAGTACCACACAAGTCAGTTGGGACTTTTGCCCTTATTTATAGATTTATAATGCAACATTGATTATACTGTTAAGTTAGAGTACAAATTAGATGTTGTCAAGTGCCATAGATACATGTATAATGGACTGTGGAGGGGAGGGCTGGGGGGCTATAGCCTCCCCCAATAATTCACACCATTTTGAATTTTTTTATCAGTAATTAGGACGTAATAAGTGCTGTCTAAAAAATTAGCCCCCCCCCAATCCAATAAGCCACATACCCTAATCTAATTACCTCCCCAATCCAAAATTCACTCCATGCTCCTTGCATCTATACAAGTTGTAAACATGTTACCTTTGGTACACACTTCAATGATCTCAAACCCAATATTTTCTCCTTCTCTGTCACAATCTGTCCATACAATCAGGGCTTGTGAGCCTCGGACTTCACGCTCTAGTGTTCTCTATTGACAAATGTAGTAAACATTTATTAGTTCACAATCTATATAGAAAATAAAAATTTAAGTTCAAAAATACAATCATCTTACTGACCTATAGACTGCATAGCAGACATTCTTCATTGTTTTTTATGGTTGGGAGGGAATTGAGGGAGGGGAAATAATGGGGGCTGGGGTAGCCATTAATTATCTGCAGTTGCCTTCCTTTCCTCACACTCCCAACTATCCACAGCTTCTCAAACAAACAAGGAACACCAGCCATTCAGGCTAATAGTCCACTTTTGATATTTTGGTTCAGTGATCACATACAAAACAATCAGAGTAGAGGCTCCGGGAAACAAAAGAATAATTAGATGAGCCCATCGTTTCCCTGGAGCCTCAACTCTGATTGTTTTGTATGCGATCCCTGAACCAGAATATCGAAAGTGGGCTATTGTCCTGTAGATGTATCAGTTTCCAATGGAACAAAGGAAACATTTCTTGTGTATACAGAAGGAAAAGATATGGTATCCATAAGAAATTAGAGAACTTGAAACTTTTTTAGAAAAAAATGTTCCTTAAGTTTTTATAATGACTTCCCAAAACCAAAAATTTTAACTTTGAAAAGGGGTAAGTTCTTGAGAGATTAAGGAGACTAAGTAAAGAGCAATTTTGCAATCTGTCCTTTCCCCCAATAATAATGAATAGTCAGTAACCTTAATCTTCTGAAAGTCTTCTGATACAGTTTTGACCACAGGAGCATTGAACAGTTCCAAAGGAGAACAACTGTTCCTGTAATTTGAGATGTAGAAATAGAACACAGTAAGCATAAAAATTGAGACTTAAAAAGGAAATAAATGTATTTACCATTTCCTGTAACCTTGAGAGAACTCAAGTCCCATTAAATGGCCTGAAACTGAGGTCATAACCATCTGCGAATTCTAAAGTAAATCATATCAGACAGTTATTGCATCAATAAGTAATCATTATCTAAGGGACAACTTGGTATTTATGGGAATATGAGTGGTTTGTACTGCAGATAAAGTAATGAATGAATTGGAATGATCTTCGCGGTTAAATAAGTAACATATGCTGTTACTTTATAGAAAGCTCAGAAAAAATTCTAAGACTTTAACAGGATTTGAACCCATGACCTTCGCGATACTAGTGCGATGCTCTTACCAACTGAGCTATAAAGCCTCTTTGGGAGTAGGTCAATAGAGAGTTCTATTTATGTCCTGTACAAGTGATATATATGAATACGAGTGGTTTGTACTGCGGATAAAGTAATGAATGAATTGGAATGATCTTCGCAGTTAAATAAGTAACATATGCTGAGGCTTTATAGCTCAGTTGGTAAGAGCGTCACACTAGTATCACGAGGGTCATGGGTTCAAATCCTGTTAAAGTCTCAGAATTTTTTCTAAGCTTTCTATAAAGTAACAGCATGTGTTACTTATTTAACTGCGAAGATCATTCCAATTCATTCATTATTTATTGGAAGTTGGAATGATGAGAAATCAGGGTCCTGGCTACAAATGACATATCCAGCTGAATGAAAAACTAAGCATGCAAAGGATAGTTAGACAAAACGACTGGCTCTTCCTTTTGGTTTAAAAAGTCAGATTTCTTGCTGCCAATTGATCAATCGCTGATGAAGTTCTGCTCCATTTAATGATTATAACTTTACATCACTCTTGATACTTTCTATGAAGTTTTCTGATTTAGGTCACAAAAAGAGCCTAAACAAGACAGCCAGTTACAAAAGCTATAAATGCGTTATGATTGGGTAGAAAAACTTCACTGCTGGATGCGTTTACATGTACACCACCTTCTGAGACAAGGTACCCAGAAATTGAATTTTTTTGTAAGGGGGAAGGTTCTCCACAACAAACAATGTGGAGCAATTTCTCACTTTTACCCCTCCCCCATTTTTCCCTCCCCTTCTCCCACACCCTCCCCCTCCCATAAATAATAAATCTCTTATCAATTAATATTACAGTGCTACTACTGTAGCCGAGGCCACTTAGATAACAAGAACCAATCAAAATTTAGAGTGAAAAATTAAGTTAATCATGGGAGATCACAATCAGTAGAATCTTGAACTCAGCCAATCATTTTCATTCCCACAGTCTCTTGATAACATCTAAATTGTCTGTCAGACATTCAGATCTTGGCTTATTTTACTTGCTCCTGATTGGCTAGAACTGGCTAAAGTGGAAATTTTATGCATTGTATGTATATATAAGATAGCTAAAATGCTATAGCTACTCTGATTGGTTTGTTATTAATCAATGAATGCACAATGAGTGTTGACCATTTCTATAATTATAAGTTAAGTTAGTTTGCAACTTAAATACTTAAACTTACTGTATTAAGAATATTGTAATTGAATTCATAGATCTTGTTAAACTTAGAAAACCCCTCTCGCTGAAAAAGAAACGTTAAGTACATTATTTTACAATACACTTATTTATAAAGTTATATATATTTTCCAAAGAAGAGCACAGAAAATCCTAAACATTGTTTTTTTTTGGTGAAAAAAGGGCAGTGTACCAAACTTGGGCAAGTTTAATCAAGATCAAAACCGCGGCAAAAATTTTAATTTCTCCAAAAAATTATTATTAAGCTTAACTTACCCTTCTTGATTGTCCACGAGACATGATCCTCGACAACTCCTTTGCAGCGTCATTTTTCTCAGCAACGTTAAGAATGCGCATTCTTTTTTAATAAAATTTGAACGACAGTACAAAACATATTTTTCTACCTTCATTCATTCAATTTTCCCGCTCTTTTTTTTTCTCAACGTTAAAATCTTTGCACTGCCAACGATTTTTTCTCAACCATTGGAAATTCTAATCCAAGATATGACTACTTTTTTCGGTTCTAGTGGTTTTAGGAAGAATAAAAGGCGAAACTATTGAGAAAATTGTAAAATTCCATTCAAACTTGTCAAAAGACAAACAAATGCAGCCGCCATCTTGTTTATTCACCGCAAAGAGTTTTGGGATTGCATCGCGCGCGCGTCAAAGTACAATATTGGGTTTCCTGTGGCATAATCATTTTTACATTTTGTTTTTTTCTTTTTTTATAATTTTTCAGTGACGGAGGTATCCGTACAATTTATATTATTTTTATTTTTATATATATTATCTATTATCATTTAAAACAAAAACAAATAACAAGAAATCCAAGGTAAACCTCTTTAAAAGACAATGATATTAAGAAAAATGCCTTCTCTAAATATTTGAATACATATTGTTTTTTAAAAATTTTGTAGAGATTCAAGAAATTGTAAGGACAATAGATGTTTTTCTTATTTTTAATACTGTACCTGTTGGGCTCCCTGTAGAAAACTTTGTCTTTTGTCATCTTCCAATGCATCATGGTTATTATTTTCGTGCAAGGCATTGTGGGAATAATACAAAATGGCGGCCTTTGAAACGTAAATTTAAAATTTTTACTCAAAAACTTAAATTATATTTATTTTCAACGGTAAAATACCCCTAGTGTCATAGAATGTGAAAGAATAACATATCTAATATGAGCTGGATAACAAAATATCGTCGTAATTGTTGTAAAATGTAGCTGTAAGCGATGTTTTCCCGCGCTGTTTTGAGCAGTTCTGCAACCAACGTTAGCGCTAGAAATGCTTCTTTAGACAACAACAAGAAGGGAAGGCCTAAGTCAGACACAACCAGGACTACGTCGAGAATAAACCGAACGAAGAAGGAGGAAAAGGCTAGTGAAAAACATAATGATGAACCAGAGGAGTGTTCTGTCACTCCAACACAAATAGTAAGTGCCTTTATTTCATATTTTGCGTTTGACACGTTTACTGTCAGTAAGGGACCGGTCAATAATTAGAGGGGAGGGCTGGTCATTTTTTATGCGTATTTTTATGAGACCCTTCCATTTCCTACTGCAGAAAATCTTTTGCCCCCGATAATACCTTACAAAAATTATGACCTCCTCCACCCTTCCACATCCATTTTTTGAGCACTAGAAATATTAAGCAATTATTGGATAAGGTTGAGTAGGATATGGGGAATTATTAATGCCGAGGTTTGTGTTATCTGCCAAAGCCAATTCGGCAGATAATGCAAACCTCAGCATTAATAATTCCCCATATCCTACGAGAACTGAATTCAATAATTGTTTTATTATTTTTTGAAAATAATTCAACCAACCTTGATGTAGCCGTCGCCATTGTATTTTCCCGCTTTTGGCATGAGCCGCATAAATTAGCGTGACGTCATACCACATGCTGTTGCTTTTCAATATGCCACAGAATTACATCAAAACTTGGAATATTGGTTTTCAACATTCCATGGTGAGGTCATAATTTCAAATTTGGGCAGCTAGCCGGCAACTATGGTAATTTTACCAACAGCTCTTAGCTAATCAAAACTCTTGAATTATTTTCAAAAAATAAACATTTATAACATGCAATTCCACATTTAAAGTTGTATTACTAAATGAAGAACTACATATTTAAATTGAGAATGTTTACAGTGACAACCTGGCCATTGCCCACAAAATTCTGCACAAAAAAGTTAAACTCCCTCCTAAAGCAGCAACTACACAAGCAATTTTTGTTTGCATAGGCAACACATTTTTTTTGAAATTATTCTCATTGTGGCTACACCCAGGAGGCACTTCCTTAAAAAATGGATAGGGGTGCTCAACAGACCTTTTAGGGTCAGTTTCTAACTTTACTCAATATGTTCTAGCTGACCCCTTTCATTGTGAACTCAAAGTGCATTTCCTCTTTCTCCACATTTGTTGCTAACACTAAACATTTCGCCAATGTTAACCACAAAAGGGCATTTATGGTAGCCCTTAAAATGTGGTCTGAAATCAGTACCTGAGTTAATTTATTCATACCTTTTATGGTCATTTTCAAAATTGTCCGTTAAGCACCCCTATCCATTTTTTAAGGGAGTCCCCCCCGGGGGGGCTACATGTGTGACAAATGCTGGACATAAAGACTGTCAAGAAAAATTCAAATCATTTCATTTCTTTCAACTTTTTTGATAATTTTTCAGCTGTTATGTTGCGTGTGTAATGTTGGTTTACACAGGCAATTTGGACCATGACAACTAGACTAATTTCAAAAACACATCACCTGTGCAAGCAAAAATCGCTTCTGTAGCCACAACTTGAGCCATGCTCAGATTTCTGTGACCTGCAGGGTATCTCCTTTTTGGTTACAGGAAAATTAATGGCCCTCTCCCCCCCCTTATTGCACTGAATATTAAGATCCTCTACATATTTTCACAGCTTGAAAGTGCTCAGGAAACAGATTACAATAAAGTTTTTGAGATCAGTGTTTATGCTCAGAAGTTAAAGAAAATCCCAGATATCAAACAGGTGAGAATTGTTTAAAAACTTTAATTTTTAATTTACAGTGGTGTTACTAACATTAGCAATGGTAGGCTAAAAAAACAGGCATTTGACATGAAATGAATCTTGTTGAAGGCAAAAATATATAGGACACCACATGAAAAAATGCCAGCAATAAGCAGAAAAAACAGATGGCAGTAAAGGTCAGGATGCAGTACAATTTTCTCTGCAGCTTGTCTTGAAACACACAAAAAATTGCAAGACAATTCATAGAGATTTTGACCAAATAGTGGAAGGTGGACGCAATTGTTGACAAAGGTAAAGTAAATTCTAATTTTCACAGTGATTGTTGCAACTTGTCTCACAACAGGCAAGAAAATTGCTGAAGGGAAGCAAGGGTAGTGTAGCAGTGAGAGCGCTCACCTCTCACCAAGGCAACCTGAGTTTGAGTACCACCGGACTCAGTGTTGTATGTGAGTAGAGTTGTTTGTTGCTTCTTTCCCTTGATTCAAGGGTTTTTCTCTGGGATCTCCAGTTTTCCTCCCTCAATAAAAATCAACATCTAAATTCTAATTCAATCTAGGAGATAATCTCAATAGGGTTCACCTCTAATATCTCCTTTTGCCTTGTAGTGCGATAAATTCCCATTATTGTAGGTTAGATGCTAGCTGCAATGCTCCATGCAATTTGTGTTTCATTGCCATTTCAAGGCAAGTCACAGAGAAAATTGCACTGTATCCGCACCTTAAACTGCCAATTAGTTGCCCACAAGTATTAATAAAATGACAATTTGCCAGCTGGTGGAGGCACGCCATATATCTGTGAAACAAGTACTAACTAGTTAGCGCATAACAGTATTTAGTCATCAACTATTTTGTTATCCGATGACTAAGAATTGCAATTGTTATTTGCACTGTTCTGTTTCAGTGATATCCACTAGTTTGTACATAATAGTGCAATCAGATATTACATATTAAGTTTTATTTTGCGAATATATGGCATGCACTCTATATATTTTTATTTTTTATTTTTAATTTTTCAGTTCACAAAAGTTAGAATACTGGACTTGTCTTGTAATGAAATTACAAACATTGTAGGATTAGAGACCTCAAGTGTAAGTGGATTTTTAATTGTACTTAACTTAGTTTTTGAATACACCAAATTGCAAAAGGCAATTATTAGATGCAGGGTTCTTAATAAGCCTCACAATCAAATATAAAACAATAGAATCATCCAAGTGATCTTTTGTTACCAGAACCGAAATGAGGGTTAATATGTACCCTGTGTATAATCGCATGTAAGCACCTTTGGCATTTGGTCTATACCAGTTTTTCAAAGGGGGGGTTCCGTTTCTTAAATTCAACATGACATAATGCAAATTTTTTTTTAAAGTTTCATAAGACATATTTCAATGTATTACCTAAATAAAGTGGGGTTCCAAGTGGGATTCTTTGGACCCCTTTAACTGCCCCCCCCCGGTCCTGCCACTGTATACTGACCACAATTGACTATAACTATTTTTGTGTATCAGAGGGCAGAGGCATTCTGTGTGCCAAGCTTCAGGGCCTAAATAACAGCATTCAAAGTCAAACAGACTAAATTTGGTACTTTACCAGTCAAGCGTATATTTTGAATGGTCATCTTTAAAATAGCTTAAGATCTTTGATTTCACTGGTCATCTTAACCAGCATATCACTAACCATGATTTCAAGCTCTGGACTTGCACATTTTATCGCTTCAAAATATTTAAAATCCCGACACTTCTGATTGTTCTGATTTTGTGGAAACCAGGCTTAAAATTGGGGCTTTTTGACTTGTGTGCTATGCTGCCTACTAGTGTTAAGACCACAGTATACAGACACATGAATTTGAGCTTAAATTATTTAGGAATTAAAGGAACTGAAACTTTACTCAAATAAAATAGAAGAAATTACAGGCATAGAAAGGTAAGAGACATCAGAGTTTATAGTTTGGTCCTTTATTTGACAAATACTTATTTAATTTTTTGGTGGCTTATGTTATTTGAATTTTGTACTCACAGGCTTAAAGAACTCCAGATTCTACTTTTACAACATAATCGACTAAAAACAATAGGTAGGCCCATGATATGTACTCGTAAATGAACGATCCAGGAAGGGGAAAACAAAAAGATTGTGTTTCCAGATAAATGGATGACCTAAATTTTTTGTGTTGATCCTAAATATTTAACACAACTCATATTTTTTCTTGATGTTTACTATATGTACTAGGTAAAGGTTTACAGAATGTACGAAAACTAAAGACTCTAAGACTTGACAGTAACTTACTGTCCAGTATTGACCACCGTGAGATTGGTTGCTGTGGTCAGCTGTCCATTCTAGACATCAGTAATAATAGGCTCACTGATATATCTGTAAGTACCAAATTATATTCAACACTGATGTTAACTTTAAGGCTTAATAGTGACATAAAGAGCAAGAGAATCTCAAAACCCTGAGAACTTCATGGGTTTTGTCTCATAGAAATTCAATTTCTTAAGGGAAAGAGATTCTGTTGTTCTGCCATTCAAAAAGGCCATAATCATAGCTGTTAGTATGGCTGAGCCTAAAATTCTTTTGTTTTAAGATCATTTAAGTGAGGCTGACAAGTCAATACAATGCCTTTGATGTAAAATCACTGATAGCCATACTAACACCTATTGATCTGTGAGTTTCTGTGCCCTGATTTAGTTCAGCAATGTGGTTGTTTCAGAGTTCCATAAAATTGAACTGTTTATTATGTGAATGTCCATTATTGATTATGAAAAAACTAGTGTACATTGTAAAAACAAGATGTGGCTAGGTAACCTAGATGTATTTATTCCTTGAAATCCTCTATTTTAACAGGCCATCAATTCTTTATCAGCTCTTGAGGAACTTGATGCTGCAGCAAACAGACTAACTAAAGTGCCTGTCATTAGCAGATGTAGGCATGTAAGTTGTACTACCATTTGCAATCAAGCACATAGTGTAAACTTTTTTACTGGTTTTATTACGTTTGTAACTTGATGATTGTCTGGCAAGTGGGTGAACTTTGAAGTGCATTGTCTCAAGTTTTACACACCACATTTTAATTTCCAAACACCTTAGAAAGTTTACAAGGGCATTGTGGAAAACATTCACTAAAAACCACACTTTCAGGTACCAGCTTAGTCTGGTAGTCAAATAAGACATATGGTATCTTAAAAGGTACCAAGATTGCTGATTTAGACCCCTTAAAGGTGTGACAAGCATCAACTGCCCTTTTCTGATCCAAGTGTCCCCCCTGGGTAGTGGAGTCTATAAAAAATGATATTACCACTCAAAGCTAAAATTCTAAGCTAAATCAATAATAAAATGCCATTGTGTGCTTTTACCTGGGGGGCATTACCCTTGGTTACAGTTGCTTTCTTTGCAGCCTAAATTGAAGAAGACTAGAGTTGCAGACGCTGTTTATTTTAGCTGTAATGTTCATTCACACTCTGACAAAGGAATGCTCAGAACAAATTGAACAAATTGGTGCCCAGGATAAGTATGTCATTGTGTTTTTTTAGTTGCAGGAACTTGATTTATCCAGGAATCAGATTAATGACTTATCAGGTCTGCAGGGTCTTGTGAGCCTCAATGTAAGTCCAATTTTAAACTTTGCGCCTTGCAGTATTTAATACTGTTATACCATGAGTTGAGTCTGGTTGTATTGGAGTTGGAACAGGTCTTCATGTAGTATTCCCATAATTCAGCCTTTTGGTTGCTATGGTTTTTTTAATAAAGCTATTCATCCCATCCCATCCCATCCATCCATCCTACCCATCCATCCATCCGTCTGTCCGTCCATCCGTCCCTCCGTCCCTCCGTCCCTCCGTCCATCCATCCATCCCTCCGTCCATCCATCCATCCGTCCACCCATCCATCCATCCACCCATTCCATCCATCCATCCATCCATCCATCCATCCATCCATCCATCCCTCCCCCCCTCCCTCCCCCCCCCCCCCCCCCCCCCCCCCCCTCCCCCCCCCCCCCC